>JAXGGA010009378.1:0-51644 GCA_038373865.1 Uloborus plumipes
TCATTTTTGATAAGATCATATTAAAACTGCTACAGAACACACTTTACAATGGTTATGTGCTGCAATCTGTTAATAACGAATTGGGACAATACCAAAGTACTAATTGAACACTATTATTTGGTTGAAATGTTCATTTTCGAGAAATTTAGACCCTTTTTTGGACCGTCCCAAAAAAGGACGCTAGTCATTAATGGGTTCATGTACAATTTAAAAAACAAACTGGCCATGAAAATGTACTTCGGGCATGTAAATTTTAGACAAACACGTCCGACGGGGCATGTAAGTTTTTTCAGATTTTTGTAACCCTGGGATATTGTACATTCTTACAAGATTCTTTACACATGAAAAAGTAACAACATGTTTGGTAAAGTTAACATAACTTATTCGTACCTTGAATAAAAGCGGAAAATCGTCCTTTTTTGAGCCTATTGTCATATTTTTAACCAGCTTTTGTAAAAGCGCTAAAAAAATAAAGATTAAAACATTCTGACTCTCACAAAAATTACCGCAGAAAGAATCCAAAAACTAATTAAATAATTATCGATGGACTTAAGAAAAACGTAACTAATCAAATAATACATAAAAGAATAATATGTTTCAATGTAGACATCGGCGATAGTATGTAACAGCTTAAGAGAAACAAAGTTTCACGCTAATTCATCAGGGAAAACAGAGAAAGTTCTTGGATTACTTTATTTTCTCTGCGGCAGACAATAAAGAAATAATAATATTTTTTTTTTTTTTTTTGAGACTGGTCGCTCAACTCTATTGAAAAGGAAATGATGGAGCCTTTGAAGATTATACGCTTTACTTGAGAGTCTGGACATTTTAAATATTTCAAAAAAAAAAAAACTTGTTTTTAACAATAACTTTTTTGGTTTTGTTTTCTATGTATGATTAATGTTTCAATAACTTAAAAAACAAAACAAAACAAAACAAAAAAATATTTGTTTTCGTTAATTTATAAAAACAATTATGAAAAAAAAACGGGTTAACGAGGGGGGAGGGATAAAAGAATATTAGGGTGGGTCGAAAAAGACTTTTTTTTAGTTCGATGATAGGTGTTGCGGAGAAGGTGCCATTAAAGGAGGGGAGCAAAGTGCACATAAATAATTTGAGATTTTTTAGTCTATTTCTTGATATACGGCGAATGCACTTGAGGAAAAAAAAGCAATTTTTTTAGATTTTTAGCATATTATAAGAAAAAAAAAAATCTATTTTCGACAACAGGTAGGACGGAAAAATTGCCATTGGGGGCACAGAAATTCCATAAAAAATCGAGGTCAGTGGTATAATTCCTTCCTTTTCCACAAATGCCTATAGAAGATTTGGCAATTTCCTATTTTCTTCTACGTTTTAAATTAAATTTGTCAAAACGTTAAAAGGTTGCTTTCGCCGTACTTATCTGAAACAACTACACTGTTAAAAATTTTCCTGAAATTTTACGGTAAAAGTTACTGGCATCCATGTTGCCAGTAACTTTCACTGTAAAATCCAATTTTACTGTAAAATTTTACGGTGGGAAAAAGTTAGAGTTGAAAAATGCAAGATGCGAGCAGCTAGGATCGAACCCGAGACGTTGCTATCGCACTTCGCTTCCCTATCCACTGTGCCAAAAAGACCACACATAACGAACAGAAATAGAGTATTAAGTGCTTCTCCCAGTAAGTCACGTGGTTTATCAATTGGCGCTGTAATCGTTTCTTTTTTATGGTACAATTTGCTGTAAAAATTTTCTATACTGTAAATGCGACATTTCACAGTAATATTTATCCTAAAAGTTTCCTGAATTTTTAACAGTGTACATTATTTGTTACATATTATGCATTTTTAGATGTTAGGAGCACACAATTTTTCAAAATAATTTCCTAAAAAATTGCATTCTCCCAACTTCAACGCAATTTTGGCAGATCAATAAATTGACTAAAAATTTTTAAACTTTTAATTCGCGCTTTGCTTCCCCCAACGGTACCTTTTCTGCAATACCTATCATCGAAATAAAAAAAGGCTTTATCTGCCCACCCTAATATACATTTCCCTTGGTTCTTAAAGGGTTAAAGAGTCGATAATAGTGTAGTACATATTGATAAATATGAAAATTGTACGTAGATTTTTGTCGCTAAAAAATATGCTTTTGGGTCTGTCAATTCTCTCATGTTTTTGACGGAAAAATTTAATTCGAGCAAATTATTTTTGCTTGACAGATTGCACCCCGTACAACTTATTACAATGTTTTTTTTATTTATCGGTTAACTTAGAACACTAAAAAGAAACGTTCATAACTTATGAATAATTTAAGGACATACATAGAATAAGAACTAAAAAGCAGTTTTCTCAGGAGAAGATGATTTGTAAGAAGATTGAAATAATTTTTTCATAATTGAGTTTTAATTTGGTCACTTATAAAGAGGTCTGTTGGGGAAAATTTGAGACTTTTTTGCTCGCCAAAAATTCGAGAGACGCATTCTCCATTAAAAATAATTCCAATACAAATTTGAAAAGAATGCGATTAAAACTCTTAGAGATCTGCTCCACATCAGCATAAAACGCGACCGAAACCAAAAGCAGAAACCGAAAATCCGGGTACTTTCCATAGGAACGGCTATGTAATCCATTTTACGTTTCTGCTTTATTTTTCTGCTTTACGTCAATGTGGAGCAGGACCCTAAAAGATGTTCGAGTTCAAAGTTTTAAGGTTTTTTTTGAAAAAAGTGAAATTAGAACGTAAGGAAAGATCCAATATTTCTAACACAGAAGAATGACAGGTTGTTGAAGTAAAAAAGCAAAATACGTATTTTTCATTGCTGCTAAGAAATAAATATAAATGTCACGCTATGATACGTAAGAACTCACTAAAAAGTTCTTAACATTTTAAAAAAGCAGACTGTCCGCAAGGGTGGGGCGAAAAATAAAAAGTTTTTCAGATCAACTTCTAATAGTTGCTAAAAGTTGTCTTTGGTGATAGTTAGCTTTTGTGCAAAATTTGAGAAAAATCGGTTAATATACAAATACAAATACAAATACAAATGTGGCGACCAGCAACAGGCTCTGGGCCCAACTTGGCTGATCCTAGTCAAATTAAAGACCCCAATGAAGATCAATGGCCCTCTTAAAGCCATCTACTCCATTGCTCTTTACCGCCTCTTCCGGTAAGCTGTTCCAAGTTCCCACTACCCTGCTAAAATAGTAATTTTTTCGAATTTCAAGATTAGCATGAGATTTAAACAGCTTAAAACAATGACCCCTTGTCCTGCTTTCGGTGCGAAAATCTAACCCCGTAACATCATTCATTTTAATAAATTTAAACAACTGAATCATGTCCCCTCTGGCTCTCCTTCGCTCGAGACTATACATATTAAGCATTCTAAGTCTGGAATCATAGTCTAAATTAGAAAACCCATTTACTAACCTTGTAGCCCTTCTTTGTACCCTTTCCAATAAATTAATATCTTTCTTCAGATAAGGAGACCAAAACTGAACAGCATACTCCAAATGAGGTCTTACCAAACTTCTATATAGAGGCAGAAGAACCTTCTTAGATTTGTTTGAAATAGATCTATTAATAAACCCAAGCATCCTATTGGCTTTGTTACTAGCTATGCTGCACTGTTCACTAAACTTGAAGTCCTGATTTATTAAGACACCTAGGTCCATAACATTATCTGCCCTACTAATGACTGAACCCTGTAAATAATAGCTTGTATGCTTATTTCCATGACCGAAATGCAACACTTGACATTTCCCAACATTAACTGCCATACCCCATTTGTCTGCCCATTTAGTAATATGATCCAAATCCTGTTGCAGCTGATTTATTTGTTCGTCATTTTCTACAACCCCCATAAGTTTGACATCATCGGCAAAACAATTCATGTTTCCAGAAACATTTTCATGGATGTCATTCATAAAAATAATAAACAAAAGGGGACCTAATACTGATCCTTGGGGAACCCCACTTAAAACCTCACTCCATTTAGAATAGTTACCCCTAACAACTACTCTTTGTTTCCTTCCTGTCAGCCAATTCCTAACCCAAACTAGAATTTTACCTCCTACCCCTATACCAGCTAATTTGCTGAGTAGTGCTACATGCGGTACCTTATCGAAAGCTTTTTGAAAATCTATGTAAACAACATCTACGCATTTTTTGCTATCTAAAGCCAAGGTAACCTTGTCGTAGAAATGTAATAAATTAGTAGTACACGATTTACCTTTTCTGAAACCATACTGAAAACTACTCAACAGCCCATTATTTTCTAAGAAATTCATAATCTTAATTTTGATCAATGTTTCAAAAATTTTACAAACCACTGAAGTCAGACTCACAGGCCTATAATTTCCTGCATTACCTCTAGACCCTTTCTTGAAGAGTGGTGTAATGTTGGCTAGTTTCCAGTCCTCTGGCACTATCCCCGAGTTATACGAAGCATTGAATATATTAACTATAACGTCAACTAATTCCTCTGCACATTCTACTAGAATTTTTGGATAAATATTATCTGGCCCCGGAGCTTTTGTGGTTTTAATTTTTTTCAAATAAAGTAATACGTCCTCCCTGGAAAATACAAAGTCCTCAAGCTGTGTAGTAGCTTGTGTCTTGCTTGTGTCAACTGTTGAAATACAGTTATCGTTAAAAACACTGGAAAAAAAGTCGTTTAGAACATTTGCTATATCACCATCATTCTGAATTAAATTTCCATGCTCATCTACTAGTGGCCCAATTTGACTATTTCGAACTTTCCCAGAATTTGCGTATGCAAAAAACTCCTTTGGATTCCTGTCAATATTATCTGCCAGCTTTTGTTCCAATACTCTTTTCTGAAACCGTACCAAATACTTAAAACTTTGCCTAGCCTCACAATACTGTAGCCTGTCTGCACTGTGACCAGTTTCTTTTAATCGACGAAAAGCAGCTTGCTTACGGTTTAGAGCGTCCTTAGTTTCCCTAGTGAACCACATGGGCCAAATTTTTGTGTTTACCCCTTTTCTCCTAAAAGGAACAAAATCTCCAACTGTTTTTGCTAGTTTTTCCTTAAACTCTGTCCACTGCAAATTTACATCGCTATTGTCCAAACCTGATGAAAAAACCGCTTTCAAACTCTGCCTGAGTGCGACAAAATCAGTATTTCTGAAATTAGGTACAAACCTAAAATTTTTGTCTTTGTGCATATCAAACTTAATCCCAAACCTAATGCTGTTGTGGTCACTATCCCCAATATGCTCCCCTACACATAATGCCTGTACAGAACCTTCAACATTGCAGAAAACAAGATCCAAAACAGTATCCTGCCGTGTTCCCTCAGAAACAACTTGATCTAAAAAACAGTCACCAATTACTTTTAGAAATTCCTCTTCTCTACTATTATTGGGGTAAGAATTATTCCAATCAATCCCCGGAAAATTGAAATCCCCCATTATAATTACCGGTTCCTTACTCGACATGTCTCTAATAATACGATACATCTGTTCATCTTGACCCTGGCTTAGATTAGGTGGCCTATAAATGTTACCCAAACGTAATTTTTTACCCTTACCGCTCATCAATTCTAGCCAAACCATGTCAATATCACTAGGTTTGTCATTTATTGTCAAATCATTGCAAGTTAAAGTATCTGTTACATCTGCGTAACACATTTTCTTATTAATTTATGGGCGGTTGTCTGCTCAGTATCTTAAAACTATCTTAAAACTATTGAAGTGGTGACATCTTAGTAGAAAAGGTTATATTAAAAAGGTTTATTAACACTATTTACATTTCAAAGGGGAAAATTCTTACAAGAAGTGGCCAAAAAGTTTTACAATCTATTTCATCTTAATTTTAAAATCTATTCTTTTCTTTTTTCATTGTTGCCAAACTCTAATTTTTGTAGCCTCGAGGTGGAAAGGATGATCATTTCTTCTTTTCAAGGCTTACATTCATCATCCTCCCCACCTTGAGTTCGGAACAAACTCAAAATCTTAGCCAAAAATATAATTTTGCAAAAAACTATGAACCTAAAATAATACATAAAACATCATTATAAACAACTCAAAAACTTTTAACCCTTAAAAACAGGGAAAGTCTAATTAATGTCCAGCTGAAAGTTCTCAAACTAGCCTTCTTAATGGTTTTACAATTCTATGACGATGCCATGAATGATGTATCATTAGAGTTACTGTCTTCCTTAGCTTCAGTAGAGGTCGGAAGATTTTTCTGCTTTTGTTGACTCAACACAAGAAGGTTTGGCCTGTCTTTTTCTCCGATTTCAAGAGGGTAAAGTCTCTGAACTGCTCTCATTAAACAGCCCTTTGCAGTCTTCAGCTTTACTAATCGGACAATGTTGTCTTTTCCTGGGAAAAGCTGAATTACTCTTCCAAGGGGCCAATCCAGACGTTTCTTATCTTCACTACCGATCAGAACAATATCCCCGATAGCTATAGAATCATGAACCTTCGCGGACTTCGAGCGAAGAAAACCAAGATACTCGACCCTAAATCTCTTTTTAAGATGATCGCGAACAGTTTGCAAATAATTCAATCTCTTATTTAGGGACGATCTTTCTATGTTGTCTAAGTCAGGCACATCTGTTGCTGGTATGTCACGTAGAAACATGCTTGGAGTTAAAGTTTTAAGTTCTGGATCCTCTGAAACATATGTTATAGGTCTGTTGTTCATTACTGCTTCGCATTCGCAAACTAAAGTTTGAAGTTCTTCATAAGTTAAGGAAGAATGTCCTAAATTTTTTCGGAGAAGGTTTTTGAGAATTTTTATGAGACTCTCCCAAAAACCTCCCCACCATGGGGCTGACGGAGGGTTAAACTTCCATTTGATTTGGGACACTTCAAATTCTTTCTGTATTTTGTCCCAGTCTAATTTCTTTAGAGATTTATCCAATCCCACAAAGTTCGTTCCATTGTCGGAATAGATTATAGAAATTCTTCCACGTCGTGCTATAAATCTTCTCATAGCGTAGATAAACGCATCAGTAGAAAGTGATTCTACCAATTCCAAATGAACACATCTATAGACCGCACAAGTAAATATCACGATCCAAACTTTACTTCCTGACTTCGTGAAAAGCGGACCTGCCAGATCCACCCCTGTAACTTGAAATGTAGCAGATAATTCTGTTCTATTGGAAGGAAGAGGCGGCAGAGGAACTTCCAGATGCCTAATTCTTTGCCTCTTGCAAATAATACAATCTCTTATAACCGAATTGACAGTCTTTCTTCCTTTTATAATCCAAAATCGCTCTCTCAGAATAGTTAACAAAATTAGTGGTCCTGCATGCTTGTTCAAGATATGTTGTTCTTCAATAAATCGTTCAACCAATCTATGTTTTGAAGGTAGAATGATGGGAAAGGAAAATTGTTCGGTCTCTGCTTCATTAGTTATTCGGGACTTCATTCTTAAAACTCCGTCACTATCTTCATAGACCTGTAGACCTTGAAGTGTTTTCTTAGCATTATCATTGGTAAAACATTCTCTTTGAACGCATCGAAAAATAATCTTTTCGGAATTAGTAATTTCGTCCTGAGTGATCTTTTTCAACCTTTGAGAGTTCTTAGCTCTTGGATTTAAGCGTAGTACCCATGCCAGAATTCTAACAATCTTAGAAAATTTTGAGTATCTGTCGGCAAAATAGCATGCTATGGAAAATACTTCACTGTTATTTGCAGAGACTGCCATTCTGAGTTTTTCTCTTTCAATTTCTTCTTCATTCATATTGACCAATGATTTAGGCCAGTTTTCTTCAGATTGTTTTAACCATGCAGGGCCCAACCACCAGGATGATTTTAGTAACTGTTTTATTCCACATCCTCTTGATGGTAAATCCGCAATGTTTTCACTGCCACTTATGTGGAGCCAATTCTCTGTTTCTGTTAGTTTCCTAATCTCATTGACTCTGTTTTTTACAAAAACTGACCATTGATCTGGTCGCTTTAGCCAAGCTAAAACGGTAGAAGAATCAGTCCAGAAGAATGATCTAACATTTTCTAAGTTCAAAGATTCCATTAAAGATGTATAGAGTCTTGCTCCTATGGTTGCGGCCATGAGTTCAAGTCGAGGAATGGTAATAGGCTTCAAGGGAGTTATTCTAGCCTTAGCTTGCAAAAGCTGAACACTGACTCCTCTTCCTGAATATTCACATCGAATAAAAACACAAGCGGCATAAGCAACTTGACTTGCATCTACGAACGTGTGGAAACTTATATTTACATCTGGTGTTATGCCTACCCATCTTGGAATTTTAATATTCTGCAAAAGATGTACGTCGTTTTTCCATTTCAAAAATCTCTTCTTTTTATCTTCACTCACTTCAGTATCCCATGATAACTTTGTTTTCCACATTTCCTGAAGCAGAAGTTTAGGTTGAATTAAAACTGGAGCTAGAAAACCAATGGGATCAAAAAATTTTCCCACAATAGACAGAAGATTCCTTTTTGTAAGTACCTTTTCTTCAAATTCAAAACATGCCGGGTCCACCTCTAAAGAGTCACAATTCCTGTCCCATATAAGTCCTAGAACGTTAGATTTAGCTTCTTGCAAAGCAAATGAGTCACAAGCGGAAGTTTCCCAACCTCTCAGTTCAAATCTTCCTTCTTTCATTATTCTTGTACTCTCTTCTATAAAAGTATCTGCTTCATATTTATCATTCACACTTGTTACACAGTTATCCACATAAAAACTATTTCCTAATTTTTCTGAAATTTCTCTTGTTTCCTTCTCCTGTGATGATGTTCTTGATAAATGGTGGTTGAGAACCGCTGATAAGAGAAAAGGGCTACTGGTAACGCCGAAGACAACTCTTGTATGACGAAATATAGTCAATTCATTGTTCTTATTATACCATAAAAAGCGCAAAAAGTCTCTATCCTCTTTTTTCACTGAGATCTGTAAAAAGGCCTTTTTAATGTCAGCAACGATTCCGATTTTTCCTACCCTAAATCTTGCTAAAATCGAAGGAATAGTTTCGATTAAATTTATTCCTGTTTCTAAACAGTCATTTAAGGAGGGGTGGTTGGGACTTTTCGCGGAAGCATCAAACACTGGTCTAATCTTGGTAGTACTATTTTCTTTAACAATCGGGCGATGAGGTAAGTAATGGGCTGGTATATCTGTCTCAGAATTTAAAAGTTCTTCGATTATACCTTCTTGAATCCACTCGTCAAAAACTTCATCATACTTTTCTCGAAGTCCTATCTTTTCTAATTTCCTACAAGTCGATTCAATTCTTTTCAACGATAAATTATAATTATCACGTAGCATGGCATTATCCATCTTCCATGGTAAACTTACTTCATATCTGCCATCTTCGTTTTGTTTGACAGTTTTTTGGAAATAATTCATCACTGCTCTATGTGCATCTTCTTTAGAATTTTGTTCAATGGGATCTCTTATTCCGATAATCTCTAAATCCCACAACTTGGACACTGATACTTCATTTTGTGAGAGCATAGACGTAACGCTCATAGTTACATTTCGTTTAAAATTACTCTGTGGAGCTTTTCCTAATAAAGTCCATCCTAGTTTTGTCTGCAAAGCAACTAAACCAGAAGTCAATTCTTCACGCTTGCCAGTAAAAAGTCTCCCGGCAACGTCTGCACCTAACAGAACTTCAATCGGCCCAAAGTTTCTTTGAACGTCTGATATTTGAATGCCTTTTATTTTCAGCTCCTTTATCCAAGGACCTTTTCGTATACTAGGAATATCATTGCAAATAATATTTTTATCTAAAACATCCAGACTGCATGTATAGATACCGTTCATATCTGACAAGTGAACTTTATAACAACGGTGTTTCTCAATTTTTGTCTTTACACCGCCAAACAGCGAATGGCTTAGTTCTTCTTCTCCTTGCGTTTTAAATCCCATTTCTGCAGCTGTAGATTTTAGGATATATGAGAATTGTGAACCTGTATCAATAATAGCACGAATGTTTCGTTCTTCATTTTTTCCAATTAATTTTACAACTAGGGTTTGTAAGAAAACCTCTTTCGAAGTCATAGAAT
Organism: Uloborus plumipes; assembly: GCA_038373865.1. Lineage (NCBI taxonomy): Eukaryota > Metazoa > Arthropoda > Arachnida > Araneae > Uloboridae > Uloborus > Uloborus plumipes. Next base: position 9,994 of record JAXGGA010009378.1, read on the forward strand.
GCAACGCATCAACATTTTTCTCTAATTCTTCGCCTTCAGAATTTTCTCTAATATCATTTCTCTTAATATCGGGACACATTATCTCATAATGGCGTCTTGAACAGATGCGGCATTTTATGAAGCTTCTACAATTATTGGCTAAATGCCCTTTATTAAAACAAACGAAACAGCAACCTAGTTTCCTGAGGAAATCTCTTTTTTGATTCATTTGTTTCATCTTAAATTCCTTACAATCTGGTAATAAATGCTTATCATTTTCACATAAAAAACATTTACCTTTCTTAATTCTTGTTTCATTCAACAATTCGGACGCAGTTGAAGGTCGATTTTTGCTAGTTTTATGTGATATTTCTTGTGAATCGCGTTTACTATGCGTAGGGAGAAAGTGTTCAGTGTTTTGAGTATTTGAACTTGCAATTAAAGTTGCGGCTTTTTCCCGACTTATTACTTCAGATTTTAAAATTTTCAGTATTTCCGAAATCTTCCATTCATCATCTATTTCATACTTCTTAGTTATTTCCAGCACTATATCGTTTGGCAGTAATCTTATCAAAATCGGACAAAGTAGAGACCCAAAGCTATCTTCTTTTATTCCAAGTGACTCTAAATTTCTTATTTCAGTTTGGCAGGTATCCAGTAATTTACGCAAGGAGATAATATCATTTGATTTTCTTACAGCATTCAGACTAAGTAATTTATTTAAATGCGAGTTAATAACTATGGTTTTCTTGCCAAAACGGTCTTTTAAAGTGTCGACAGCTGATTGATAATTATTATTGGTCAAACTAAATCCTTTAATTGCGTCTGAAGCTATACCTTTCAAATAAGAGCGTAAGTAATTAAATTTATCAACATTAGAAATATCTGTGTTCGTATGGATTGCAGACTCAAATTGATCCCAAAACCTTTGCCAATCCGATGGATCACCGTTGAATTTATCAATAGCTAGCCGAGGTAAGTTAATGTGCGGGGATTCAAATTTTCGAAATGTGGCTCTTTCTTCTAAATTATTCATCTGAGTTGGCGCTATAAAACTGGAGGAAATTTCAAATTTGGCTTTGGCGCGTTTTACTTTTGAACGCCAAATTACTACGTTTGAATTGTATTCATCGCACTTTAAAATTTCTTCTTCCAAGTCTTTCAATTCTACTGTTTTTTGGATCTCAATATCAAGACTATTTAGCTCTTTTTCTTTTAAATCTAATTCCGCCAAAAGTTGATCTACGTCTTCCTCATTCAGGTTACCTTCTTTCAATTTTGAATCAATCCTTTTAAATAACTTTGTTGCTTGCGATCTTACCACCGTGCGCTTCGTCTTATTAACTGCATCCATGTTTGAAATATTGCAATTATCTTAAATAAATTCTGAAACTTGCACAATTCGCAAACAATACCGTATTAATTCAAGAAATTTGATGTATTTCCTATTTTCAAAATTTTGGTAAGCAGTTTCAACTTACCGAATCTTAAATTTGAAGAGGGTAATCAAACAGAGAGTTAATCAGATCCAATTTATGGCGAACTTGTCATCGCTTCATCTGTTATTACCAAGTAGACAAGGCCCACCCGGGGGCGCCAAATGTTACATCTGGGTAACACATTTTCTTATTAATTTATGGGCGGTTGTCTGCTCAGTATCTTAAAACTATCTTAAAACTATTGAAGTGGTGACATCTTAGTAGAAAAGGTTATATTAAAAAGGTTTATTGACACTATTTACAATTTGTTAGGAAAAATTCTTACATGGATGGCCAAAATGTTTTACAATCTATTTCATCTTAATTTTAAAATCTATTCTTTTCTTTTTTCATTGTTGCCAAACTCTAATTTTTGTAGCCTCGAGGTGGAAAGGATGATCATTTCTTCTTTTCAAGGCTTACATTCATCAGTATCTCTAACATAAAATAAAACCCCACCACCTCTTTTACCTACTCTATCTTGTCTAAACAAATTATACCCAGGAATACACAATAAATCATCATCATTTTTGGTAGCCCATGTCTCGGTAACTCCAATTACATCCAAATTCTCATTTGTGATTATGCTTTTTAATTCTTCCAGCTTGTTCCTAATACTGCGAGCATTGGTATAAAAAACCTTAAGCATGCTCAACTTGTTTTTATTCAACCCCTTACGATTTCTTGAATCAAAATTGTTAAAATGACTACTCTTATTTTCCTCCTTATTACCATTTCTAATTAAACCCAAATAGTTTGCATATTTTTGCAACCTTCTCCGTGAACCCTGCCCCCCTTTCAAACTTAGTTTTTTGACTCAGAAGACTCCAAAACCAAACCACTAACCATTTTAACCCCTGTAGAGCTCAGATGCAGGCCATCCCTAGCAATCCAATCACGCTTACAATAAATCCACACGTCGATGAATCTGATACTGCGCATATGGCAAATTTCTTTGAGTAACAGGTTCATGCACCTAGCCCGCTGGTTTAACCAGCTCCTATTGACTCCGTACCTGGGAAGCAACCCAACCACTTGGACACTGGTCGAACTGTTGGTTGCTTTATCCAACAGGGAATTCCACTCGTTCCTAAATTCATCATTATTACTACGGCCTACATCGTTCGTTCCCACCCATAAAGTGACCATATCCTCCTTATCAAATGTCCCCCTCTTCTCTGCAACCTTATTTACATCCTTCACCCGAGCCCCTGGTAAACAACACCTAGCCACCTTACGTTTTACCCTCCCGATTGAATTTCCCACCTCACGCACCATAGAATCCCCCAATATTACTCCCTTCGTCTCCCAGTCTGTCTCCTTACTGCTAACTTCCCCCTTCACCTCTGGAATAATCCCACTAACTAACTCACAGCTAATGCCCACATCCTTTTTAATAACTTCCCCCTTTCCATCTGAATTGTTTACCTCCTCTGTCCCACAACCTGAGGCTATTTGGGCCTGCAAAATGGTCATCCTATTTTTTAAGTCCAGGAGCTCAGCACACTTAGTGCAAGTGAAATCATCCTCAGAAATGGACTCCTCTTTTCCCTCGTACAGGCAGAACATCTGACAAAGGTCGCAAGAAATCCACCTGCTCCCCTTCCCATTCTTAACCTCTTTCAAAATGCATATAACACCCATATTAACTCGAATGATCCACTTATACAAAAGCAATACTAAAAGACAAAAGTGCAAAATATTAAGAGTAACTATTAATAATTAAAAATAAGAAATCATTATGAGTTAAAGATACAAAGAATGCAGATAACTAAGTCAGTAGTAAATAAAAATAAACTAAATTGCTACACCCAACAAAGAACACAGGCCTAACAACAAAGGAATCACCACATTTTAGGCTTAGCTCAAAAAAATTGAAAAACACTTTAAGAATGCAAGTAAAGCAAAAATGAGTCTCAATGCACAGAAATACTAAATTATATGCTGAAATACAATAAAAATACCAAAACTGATACAATAAAAACAAACAATTTACATTAAAAATATCACTTAGCTCAGAGCAGCAAAAATCTCCCCTGCAACACTGGCGCCCTCTAGCGGCTTCTCCGGGGCCCTCTCCATATCTTCAGGGGGCGCTGCGATCGCAAAGTTTTATCATAGCTTTTATCGGGATTTTATGGTTAAAATATCAAAAACAATGCCGTTAGCTAATCTCATTGCATTTTTTTTACTCATAAGATATATTCATGAATTCAAAACATATGAAAAAACTTACAAAAAATTATTTTATATGATATATTTATATTTCAAGCATTTAAAAAGAAACAAAAACGTGAAAAAAAGTGATTTTTTTAAAATATAAATATATCATATAAAATAATGTTTGTGAGTCATTTCATATGCCTTTAATGCATGAAAACATATTTTGAGTAAAAAAAACGCAAAGAGACTAGCTAAAGGCATTTTTTTTTTTTGATATTTTAACCATAAAATCCATAACAAAGCTATGGTAAAACTTTGCGATCGCAGCGCCCCCTGAAGATATTAATCGATTTTTCTCAAATTTTGCACAAAAGCTAACTATCACCAAAGACAACTTTTGGCAACTATTAGAAGTTGATCTGAAAAACTTTTTATTTTTCGCCCCACCCTACTGTCCGCACACATGTAACTGTACTTTCTGCTTTGCCTCAAAATTTTCGAGTTGTACCGTACCAAGTGCGGTCGCTCGCTGGTGCTCTAATTTTACATTAGCTACCCAAGTAGCACACTTCGTTTTTTAAAGGTTGTAAAATGGTTATTAACGTTGTGACAACGGATTAAAAACGTTTATAAAACGTTTAAACGTTTTTTGTGCTACCTGGGTACCAGCTTTTATTAGCTCTCTTAGCTCTTTAAGAGGATTTTTGCCTCCAGCTCGTTCAATTCCTATTCCATGCTGATGAGTACATAATAAGCACGAAACTGCAGTCTATGGATGGAATAAACAAGTTAGTGGTGTATTGCATATTTAAGCCCTTAATTTTAGTTTCCTCCTAAAAGCCATAATTGACCTTAAGGGCAAAATGGTGTAAGTATCAAAACGGTGTGTTCTATATACAGGGTGTCCACTCCAATCGTGGACCAATAGCTAATTTCTAAACCGTTAGAGATAAGCATATAGTTTATTTAGGAAAAAATCTCCAAATTACGAAAGGAATTTTGCGTCTATTCAATGTTTTTCAAAAAATCAAATTTTGAAAGAGTTACGAAATTTAAATTTTTATACAGCCCTCCAGTCCTATCAATCATATTTAGTAAAACATTCTTGACACTGTAACGTTTAAAACTAAAAAAAATCACTCTTCTACCACAAAAATTGACCGAGTTATGACGTTTTGAAAAATCAAGATTTTGCATTATTTTATGACGTCATCGAGAGATCGCTTAAGGGACCGATGCGAAATCCTTCAAAATCTCGATTTTTCAAAACGTCATAACTCGGTCAATTTTTGTGGTAGAAGAGTGATTTTTTTTAAGTTTTAAACGTTACAGTGTCAAGAATGTTTTACTAAATATGATTGATAGGATTGGGGGGCTGTATAAAAATTTAAATTTCGTAACTCTTTCAAAATTTGATTTTTTTGAAAAACATTGAATAGACCCAAAATTCCTTTCGTAATTTGGAGATTTTTTCCTAAATAAACTATATGCTTATCTCTAACGGTTTAGAAATTAGCTATTAGTCCACGATTGGAGTGGACACCCTGTATAGTTCAGTATTGGTCATAATAATGGCAAACTTTCTGCAAATTTCTTTTTTTTTTACTTCAAACAGTTGATAACTTAACTCTGCACCTTATTTTCTGCAATTTGCAACTGGAAGTAGGCATCTGATACGAAAGATAGTGAAATAGATGTCTTGCAGGTAACGGGGTCGCACTGTAAATTCAAAGGAATTTCAAAAGCAACATTTTCTGTCTAATGGGGGAACAGGACCCACGATCTTAGCGGTTATTACACTGTAAAAAATGAATGTTGTTTTTACAGTATAATACAGCTAAATTTATAACTGTAAAAATTGCTAATTTTAGAGTTTATTACCGATCACTTTACAGATTTAAACTAGAACCTCTGCTGCCCGTATTATACTGTTGTTTTTACAGTAAAGCACAGCTAAATTTTACGGCAATAAACTCTGAAATTTCTGACTTTACCGTACGAAACTGTAAAATTGCTAGTTTTACAGTTTTTTACTGTGCACTTTACAGTTTTAACCCATTAATGCATAGCGTCCCTTTTTAGGGACGGTCCAAAAAAGGGTCCGAATTTCCCCAAAATTAACATTTCAACCAAATGATAATGTTCGATTAGTACCTTGGTATTGTTTCAAATTGTTGTTAACAGATTGCAGCACATAACCATTGTAAAGTGTGTTCTGTGGCCGTTTTAATATGATCTTTATCAAAAATAACATCGTTCACAGTCTCAAGATAAAAGCTGAGTTTTCAAATTTATTCCCAGCTACCCAGCTTATGTTAATTGCTGATTTTATTTCTTCTCATAAAATGTCTTTTTAAATATTATATCTTAGGCAGGAAAAATTTTAGTAAGAAAAGTATACCTCTGGGGTCTATCGTAAATTTTAAGAGACGATTTTTTCTTTCCTTAATAAAAAAATCTGGTATGGACCCCACACTACTTCCTTTTACGTGTAAATTTCTTAGTAGTTGCCTTAAGTGTTAAAAAAGTGCTTGGAGTGAGCAAGGTAACAATTCAAATATTTAATCCCCTAATCTGCCACGAAACAATGCAAAAAATATTCTACAATGGTTAATTTTCTAAATATTGCTGATTTTAATATCATTCAGTGAATTTTTCGCAAACTATCGCCAATAGCGCCAAGTTGAACCCAAATTCAAAAAAAATTTTCTTCACCAAATTTGTCGCCAACTTGGCGATATGTCGCCAAGTTGGCGTCAAACACTTGGCAACCAAAAGCTTGGCGACATATCGCCAAGTGTTCGCGCCAATTCATATCACTTGAGTCTGCATTGAAATTAACACTGATTTATCCCAAAAAAGGGGTAAAACACCCCCTTGGGAACATTCAAATGCAACCACAAGGGGAGGTGCACAACTAGACCATCCTCAGAGCCTACATACCAAGCTAGAAGTTTCTACGGTATATAGTTTTTGAGTTATGCGAGCCACATACGCACATACATCCGCACATACGTACATACAGACGTCACGAGAAAACTCGTCGTAATTACCTCGGGGATGGTTGAAAAGAATTTTTCGGCTGCTTATATGTTGGTAGGTACATATGCACGTGCTGACAGGTCGAAAAAACTACTGAACAAAAATTCGGGGGTGAGCAAAATAAAAATTTAGACTCAAATTTGAGTGATTTTTTTTTCGCGATCACAATACTTCCTTTACTACATAAAAGGAAGTAAAAATTATTTTTCACATAATATTTTTTTAATTATTTTTTCTGCCCATTAAACACTGTTTGTAACCAGTATACAAAATATCTTCGGAAAAAAAAAAGTCAGGCAGGCATTAATGGGTTAAGTTGGAACTTCGGCTATCAGTATTGCACTGTAAAAACAGCTCATTTTTAGCAGTGTAGCATAACGGTCTAATCGACGGTTAATTAACTCATTTATGCCCAAGTATTTTGTAAGATTTTTTTTTCAACTTTTATCTGCTTAAAACTTTTACTTGGAATCTTTTACATACATTTTAGGCTTGAAATAGATCGCCTTTGCTATATTTATTAAGTTATTTAACGTGCTGTTTATGGGACACTAGGCAGATATGTGCGCAAAATACTTACTTGATTTTCTTTCTGAAAAGGAACGTTACAGAAGGCATCTGTGATCAATGTTAAGCAAATTATGTTAAAATAAGTTAGTTTTATGAAAAAAAGGTTCACAAAAAACACTTAGGGCCATGCGCCACATCAGCGTAAAACGCGACCGAAACCGAAGGCAGAAACCGAAAATCCGGGTATTTTCCATAGGAACGGGGGGGGGGGGGCTATGTAATCCATTTTACGTTTCTGCTTTATTTTTCTGCTTTACGTTAATGTGGAGCTGGGCTCTTACTTTCTGTGGCTACCCATGCTGGATCGTTGCTTGACTGATTTGTCTGAAAATAGCTGTCAATATATAAACTCTGATATCCAAATAGTGGCTCTCATTGGTTTTCTCAAGAAGAAGGAATATTTAACTTGTGAAAAACAGCTTTAGTAAAATGATATACCCATTAAAGGTTTTTGTATGCAGTCTCTAACAAGCTTCCCGTTTTTAGGCTGCTAGGCATACATGGGTTAATAGGCCTTCCTGTGGGATGCTATAGGTCACGGGTTCAATCTTCGCCGATCAAAGATCGTCGTTTCTAATGGTGGCTGGGCGACGTAAAATAAGGGTCGTGGTCATAAAGTCCTCCAAGTAAAACAATACCTATGGGGGTACTAGACCAGGGGTTCGCTAGGTCCTGGGTCTGTATCAAAAGAACAGAGCGCTCTTCAGGGCCCCATCCCGGTTAAACCCCGAGTTGTGATAGGCACGGGGGAACCTGTAGAGTAAGGTGAAGTGTGGGATGCTACACATTAACGCAAAGCGGGAGGAAATGTCTAAATAAAATGATTTTTTTTAATGCTTTATTACGATTTACTAAGTCGAAGTAAATGTTTTAACAAAAGTTTGTATTATAAAAGTAAATTTAATACTTTTTTTTCACGAAAAGACTGTTTTTTTTTATAAAAAATGGATGACATTTTGTTGAAAGACAAATTTATTTCCCCTCTTAACGGAATATATTTCCAAATAAAATCTCACAAATTTGCAGAGAACCTCACGCACACATGTTTCGAAGTTACAAATAACATCTTTTTCATTGCACTAGAGTTGAACAGTAGACAAAAGCAATTCTGTAAATTTATACGATATACTATTGCAATATTTTCTTCTATGTTTCCTTTAATAAGGGACTTGTTGGTAAGAGAGAGGTAAATATATATATCTAATTTAATTTTAACGGTAGACACGATAGACTGATTTTGTAGCTCATTAGCGTAGGACCACATGTTGATCATGTAGTGGTTCCAAGTATAAAAAGCAGAGGCAGTGGACTAGGATGGTGAAGGTTAGAAACATATTTATTAAAATCACGCGATCTTTAAAAACATAAATGAGGTAAAAACACAAGTTAAAATAAGACTGCATGACTACAGAGACATAAGCGACTACCAACAGCCGAGCTGCAAGGTGAACTGTACGTATAGAGTACACAGCATTTTATACGGTGGTTATGACGTCATTTGCTCGATGCAATGGTACGCTTCATTTCACTTCAATTTGCAAGTACGGAGGGTTTAGTATTGTGGCTCAACAGATCAACCCTAGAAGGGGGGATATGGGAGGATCTTCACTTTCTCCACATTCACCAGATATTACTCGGATATTACGAGACTCGGAAGTCCTGCTTATATTTATTTAATATTATAAATCCTATATGGCTGTAATTATGCTGAAGCTTTTAAGTACCACTCCTTGTACTTTTCTGAGATTCCGACAGATGGTACCTGCAATCAGAAACAGATTTCTTAGGGACCGTAAGGCGTAGGGAGCCTTAACCCATTTATGCCCAAGTTTTTTTTAACATTTTTTTTTCATTTTTATCTGCTTAAAACCCTTAGTTGGAATGGTTTACATACATTTTAGGCTTAAAATAGTTCGCCGTTGCCATATTTATTAAGTTATTTAACGTCCTGTTTATGGATATTTCGCAGATATGTGAGCAAAATACGACCTTACTTGACGTTACTTTTGCAAAAGCAGCATTACAGAAGGCATCTGTGATCAATTTTAAGCAAACCAGTTTAAAACAGCTTAATTTTAAGAAAAATAAATTCGCAAAAAAAAAAAAAAAACTTACTTTCTGTGGCTACCCATGCTGAATCATTGCTTGACTGATTCGTAAGAAAACAGCTGTCAATAAATAATCTTTGATGTCCAAATAGTGGCTTGAACTGGTTTTCTCAAGAAGAAGGTCTATTTAACTTGTGAAAAACAGCTTTAGTAAAATGATATACCCATTAGAGGTTTTTGTGTGCAGTAACTAACAAGCGTAACATTTTAGACTACTGGGAATAAATTGCTTAGGTTTTTCTGATTTTCAAACTATGACATTTGCTCTGGTGTACGCATTCGGTATTTACTGGAACTTTTTACCTCATGACGGCAGACAAAAGTGGGTAGACGTTATGGTGACCTCGAAAGAAAGAGAATTTTTCTTTGGAGTGTGGCCTAGATGTGGCCCAAGAAGTGGGCTAAGTCAGAGCCACGCCGGTAGTAAATTAGGGGGGTCACTGTGGCTTTCTGAAGAATTTCCTTATTCGGTAAATTTTGCTGACGGTTTGGCAAATCTGGAGAAATTATTGCAGCATTGAGATTCCTTCTTAAATTATAATAACCACAACACCAATAATAATACTCCGAAATGTTCTCACTCATTATATTTTTGCATATATAATCTGTACTTACGTGCTTTATCATTCGTTAAAATTCTAAATTTCATTAGTTAAATTAAAAATCCCCCTCCTTCCCTCCCCCAATATTTGGGCCATGTATGTTGCTCAAGACGGAAAATCGTTTGAATAAAACCATCTTATGTTTTCGTACTTAAACTATGCTTTTCTCAGGGACGTCATTTCAATTTTATCCAGGGGGGGGGGGCAAAGGGTAAAAACATAATACAATTTCACCAGAAAACTACAAAAACCACGCTCACTTATATGTAAATACATTGATTTTTCAAAGTCGGGGGGGGGGGGGGTGGCTGACCCCCCCCCCTCCCCCCCACACACAATCGTTAAAAAAAAGGAGAAAAAAAGTTTCGGAAAACCGCTGTTTTTTTTTAGTTACGAAAGTGTACATCTGATTTTATTTTCACGTTTTTTGTATCGCCAGATGATTCTAAAAAGCGGTACATTTACCTTTGCGCAAGCGTGTTTCATTCATTAGTGTTTGTACTAGCAATTCTTTCATATTGAGAATTGGCAATGGAAAGCGATATTTTTTTTTTTGATGAAATTATTGACACTATTACTAGAAAAACATGTTCATAACCTTACGGGCCCCCCAAAGCTCTGGGCCCGGGTACTAGAGGTCCAGTATTCCCCCCCAAACGGCGGCCCTGCCCCCACATGACGGGCCTGGCTTTTCTCTACGCAGTGGCGGATTTACCGTGTCACAAATGTCGCCCTGAAAATGATCCAAAGAGGATATAAAAATATTTTTCGTAATTCTGTTCATTACTGTGGGGCCCGAAAAATGTATTGTGACAAGCCTCGAAACCTGTAAATCCGGTGTTCTACATACGAAACAATTTTTACGTATCATAATATCCGATATGTGGAGGTAAGCTAAATTATGATACTTATAACTATCCCCTGTGTTTAAAACAATCAGATAGATTTCGTTTCATTAGTTTCAAGAGTGAATAAAAAAACTTTTTTTTTAATGAAATATTTGATGTTGCTCAGCTCATTCTTTCCCTCGAATTCTTCTAAAAGAACATTCCCAAAATATGTTTTTGAATCTTTCAAAAAAATTCTATTGTAAAAAAAGGCTGCTGAGTTTTAGTACCATTGGAAAATATTAACAATATCATTATTGATATTTTGAAACGTAATCAAAAAATTTATTGATCCTAATGTTAGCTGCACATCATGCGATTCATAGCAGCATATCGTCGGCACCATGCTAAAATAACAAATGTGAAAAATCGCGTTTTTCAAGTTCATTTTCCAAGGTCGAATTTTACAAATAATTAAAATTCAAATGATAGTTTCGAACGAGAGTTTTACACTTAAAGATATCTATAAAAATTTAAAATAACCAAACACGTCAGGTGGGAAAATTATGTTCAATGTTTTGGCTCGCCTTAAAACTGCCAACTTTCACATTCGTAATTTTAGCATGGTGCCGGCCATATCATGAGTTTAAACTTGAAATTCTACTCCCCCATCACTCTCTGAGATAATATATTATAATGTTTAGTAAATACTTCCTCACTTCTCCCCATTGTGTACAAACTTCGATCCTTTTTCCCGCTTCGGGGGCGTCAGTCGGCAGCGCCGCTGCAGTGGCGGCAGCCGAAGGAGTGGCGTGACGTCAGAGCCGCCAGTGGCGCATGCGGCAGAGAAGCCAGTAGTCGTCTTTTGAGTGGCGTGACAGAGCTTTTTGGAGCCGCAGTGCCGTACTTGAAAGTTTCGCCCTCTGCAAAAATCAGCTATCGACTTAAACATTAGCACACTTTGAGGACACCCTCGCTGCTCTTTTTCGGCGTGTCCTCGGGCCCGGGAGGAATTGTCACCCAATCGCCGGTGGCCAAACGATTTTAATGGAGCCCGCGCGCTTCTTGGTGCTCTTTTTCTTTTTTTTTTTTTGAAGTTATGGGCACGATTTTTGGAGGGGCGATAGATGTGCAAATAATAAGGTTGTGCGTCTAAAATTAGATGAACGAAATGCGAAGTGAATCAAGCATGATTTTCTTCCATGGGGTCGATCAACCGATGCATGGCACACTGTAGTAAACCAACTCATAGTTGAAAAAAACAAAAAGCAAAAATTTTTTTTTTTGTATATTTATAATAAATCTAAAAAAAAAAACGTTTTCCCAAGTTAAGGGCGCGATTTTTGAAGGGGGACGTTAGTTGTGCGAATAATAAGATTGTGCGTCTAAAATTAGTTGCACGAAATTCGAAGTAAATCAAGCATGATTTTGGGGTTGATCGACTGATGTATGACACCGTGCAGTAAACCAACAACTCATAGTTGAAAAAAAAAATCAAAAATTATTTTTTATATATACTGACAGGAGAAATTATTGATGCAGAAATGTAGTAAGGAGCTGTCAATAAATTGTCACACATTTTTCAAAAACTTTTAACCCTTCCTTCCAGGGGTGCCCACAAGGGGGAATTATGTCGCAAGTTGTGCCATCAAAATTTTTGGGGGGGATTTTTTTAAATAATTTATTTATTTATTTAAATTATTTATTAACTTATTTAAAAATTTACATTATTTACGGTTTTTAATAGAAATTATTCACTTATTTTTTAATTTAAATTATTTCTTTCCTTATTATTATTCATTTATTTATTTTTGTGTGTGTGTGTGCTTGGAATACCTGGAAGGAGAAAAAGCGATTCTATTCTGCGTATAATTTGAACTTCAAAAAAATAAATGTATGAACATAAAAAAGTTATAATTAAAAAAATAAATAAATAATATTTAAAAAAATAAATAAAATAAAAAAAGGGTGAAAATAAAAATAAAAAGCACATGAGGGTTGTAAAAAATGGGGGGGGGGGGGATACGCGAGATTGAAGGGGGGACGTTTACCCCTGCCTCCCTCCTCTTCTATCACATGATAGCCTTTCACCCCTCCCCATGTCACATGTCACTCTACTTTTCGCAAACGTATTATAATGATGATGATGTATATACGATGTCAAACTTTTGTTGCCTCACTTGTCACTATTCGTCATAATTTCACTAACCCTTCTCCCCCCCCCCTCTTTAGCGTAAAATCATTTGCGGACTACCTTTTATAGCTATGTATGTAGGTAACAGGTTAAGTCACAACAATGTCAGGTACTGTGGCCCCTCGAGAAGTGAAATAAAGGGCAGATTGAGATTAGCTTTAAGAAAACGAAAGCTTGGATAGAGCTATCACCGAGCAATCCCTCCACTAACGTAAACGATCAATTCCTATTATTTTATTATTTTTAACTAAGTTTCAAAAGCATTTTCTTTGATTAAATTGCAATAGTAACTTCCGTCTGTGTAATTTTGAAAAGAAAACTATGTGCCCGTCCATTGTTGAGGGTGGTCTTTTCATGCGTTGGTGTACATGCTTTTGTTGATTTCAATTTCCCGAAAAACAGAGATACTTTATTTCTTTATGAAAAAGGTAAATTAATCTTAAAGCACCAAGAAGTAGGGCGTAAATAAAAGTATTGACATGTGTGTGAAGCATGTTGCAACATTAACAATGCACATATTTATTCAAAACAGAAAAAAAAAGTTAATAAAGCGTTGGGTTATTTAGAGCAGGGGGAAATATATCTGTTGCTTGGTTCTAAAAGGGCCTAAGTCAAAAATGTTAGTTTCGAGAAAAAGGCGATGAAAGATATTTGAGAGTTTTTAGAATACCTATAACTTTCTTATATTAAGATTCCCATTATTATTTTTTGGTATTTGTTTATTGTTAGTGTAAAGAAACATTATTTTATCATATGAATTTTTTTATATATTATATTATATATTATATAAATATATAATATATATAATAATTTATATAATATATAATATATATTATTTTATATTATATAGACATTGGCCTATGTAGAATTAGTTTTACTAAATTGAAAACTTTTGATGTAAATAACACAGAATGTGAAAAAATTAACATTGGCCTTTTTAGAATCAAGCCACAGATATATCAAACATTAAGAAATAGTTTATGTCCGAAAAATCCTGAAATACTAATATTTTGCATAACAGTTGAAAGTAGCCGGATTAAATGTTTCATAATAGTGTTACGTGAACGTCAACTATGATAATTTGTTTCGATATTTCATTCAGTTATACGTAAATTGCGTACCGTTTGTATTTGTTTTATGCAATACGCTTTCATGATACAGGTTTCGCTTATCTTGAAGACAATTGCATTTATTTCCTGGTAATAAATTTATGCATTTTGGTATCTTGTTCAAAGAATGCTTGAAGATAAAAAAAAATAATAATAAAAACATTAAAAAATATTTTAAAATATTTAAAAATATTTTCCCCTGATTAACCAGAAAAATATGACAGATTACTGATTACTACTGATTATTCGGCGCATCCTATTTTTAACTATTTTTTGCATTTTTGAAAATAAAATTGTTCCTAAGTGTTTATTTACAGCTCAGTCAAGGGCGGATTCATATTAGGATAAAAACTGCACCCCCTCCCCCTGTAACAAGAAAGACTTTTATCAGTTGCGCAGCCACTATCAATTAACGTGAAATGGTATAGTGCAGTTTCAAGTATTGATTACCTTGTAGACGTAGTTGAAGAAATTTGTAAGGAAATTTGGATTAAAAATGGAAGGAAAGCAGGGACAAGGGTTGGATAGCCAAGTCTAACATAGCTGCAGATGTGTTTGCATCCATATCCTCAAATATTACTTGCATTGAAAAAAAGGCCCCTGAAACCCCAAAACATGTGTCTGCAGTGTTTTTTTTTAATTTTTAACGTTAATATATTTTTAATGTAACACAAGTTTGTCTCTCTTATTCTTTTTTAATTTTTTACACGCATTTAATGTGAAAAAAAGTTACTTTTTTATTCCAAGAGCTTCATTTTTTCAATATTATCTTCATGTTATTTAGATAGTTATTAAATTTTACATTTATATTTTCATAATACTTAATTTCTCTAAAAACGTATGTCCAGTATCCAGTTTATTCAATATAAGGCTATCTATTACTTGGCGCCCCATTACAAACATTTCTTGATCCGCCTCGGAGATCGGTCTACCCAAGAGAATTGTGATGCCCACCCACTCCGCTCCACTCTTTCGCGAGAAAACTGGCCGTATTAAACGTGCACATGTGCACATATATATTAAAAATATAAGTTGAATTAAACAAGAAGATCAGAATTTATGTCTGCGTAGGCTTCATTATCAATCTAAAAACTACGTTAAAGAGAAGGAAAATTGTTCAAATAACTAGCAGAGTTTCAGGAGTGTCTTTCATTGGTGTAACAATAATAGAAATGACTGCCATCTTAATAAAAATAGATGTATTTATTCTATGTCCAAGAATTAAACTAAAAGAAGCGTATTTTCAAAACGACATAACGAAACAGACAACTGACAAGATAACTAAGAACTCCTTGACGAAACATACAGTTGACTGTTTAAATACTTTTAAGAGCTGCAGAAATTTGCATACAATTAAATCAAAGCAAACCGTGTAGTCAATTTACGACAGAAAATGAAAATTCCAACATACGGTCACATCTGTCGTAAATGCAAACTTTTTTTTTATCTTATAATAGAAAAACAATTACTAAAAAATCTTACCAATAGCGTTTCGAAACTTCACATGCAAAAGAGGTTTTATCAAAAAGTTCGCTCTATTACTTTTAGAGTTCAGAAATTTCAAATTAAAAACATTTTCATTAATCATTTGTTTAATAAATTGACACCTTACATCAATATCTTTAGTTTTAAGTTTTCTTGGAAGTTTTTCGAAAAATAGAAAGCTATCAAAAGGAAAACTTCACATACACTTATTTAGAGAAGCTTCAATCAAAATCAGGCATAGCAGGGGTGCACACTCTTTTAAATTTAATAATTAAGCACAAATTATAATTATAATAATGACGAAAAGGAGGGAGGGGACCGCATTTGAGCTGGGAAACTGATATTTTAGGAGTTACTGATACATCTGGAAAGACTGTTTGTTGATGAACAACTTACATCTCGATGACGTTAAATGTTTTCCATACTTTCATTCTCTTATATCATGTTCAGTGTTCGCGCAATGGTACGTGATTGCGAGATTCCTGTATTTTTTTTCTTAATCACACTCAGAAAAAAAAAACTCTTGCCCGCTGTCCCTGCTATTGACCATGAATAGACATAAGTTTAAAAGATCGCGACTCACAGGTATGTTGCAACTCTAGCTTTGGTTGGTTACGATGTTTTGATAAATAATATTTTTATTTTTGTTGTTGGAGGAATGTTTTACTTGTAATTTGTAATTTAAGTTATTTTGTGAATAAAACACCGTGAAACCAAGGGAAGATTTTTTTTCTTTTTGTAATTTCAGAAAATTCTGGTTTTGTGTATAAAACAAATCGCAATTTGAAAGGAGTTACTAAATTTTTTAAATGTCAATAATATTAGGTGGGAATTATTATATCATGCTCGTTCTCTTATATCGTTCTCTTGTATCATGTTCAGTGTTCGCGCAATGGTGAGTGTTTGCGAGATTCCTGTATTTTTTTTCTTACTCCCACTCCAAAAAAAAAAAAAAAACTATTGCCCGCTGTCCCCGCTATTGACCATGAATAGACATAAGTTTAAAAGCTCGCGACTCACAGATAATGTTGCAACTCTAGCTTTGGTTGGTTACGATATTTTGTATAGTATATTTATTTTTGTAGTTGGAGGAATGTTTTACTTGTAATTTAAGCTATTTTGTGAATAAAAACCCATGAGACCAGGAGTGGTATTTTTTTTAATTACAGAAAATTCTGGTTTTGTGTATAAAAAATCGCAATTTGAAAAGAGTTGTTAAACTTTTTTAAGTTTTAATAATATGAGGTGGTAATTGTTGCTTCCTTTATAAGAGTTTTCATTTTCGCCATATAAATGGCAAGAATGCGTGCTTTTCGTTTAATTGGCATTTTGTATGTGTCGTTAAAATGTGTGTCAAACAATAAAAACAAAAACATTAAATGTCTCCTTTTGCAATGTCTCAACAAATTCAGTACCCTGCCCCACCCGGCAAAAAAGTAAAAAAAATGAAAGAAAAGAAAAGTGGCGGAGATGAGGTGGATTGTTATAACAGATAAGGTATTGTAAAGTGGGTCGCAATGGTTAAAAGTTCGTCAACCCTATTTAAAAGGTTTGAGCATAAAAATTTAGTAGTAGATCACTGTTAATTGGTTACTTTAAAGTACCGCATTAAATAAATAAATACGGAGTGAAGCAATATATCATGAAGGGAAAATTGTAATTTATTCCTGTTAAATTTAAGGCGAGAATATTTTTGAATTAAATTATAATTAATGAAAAATAATGAAACAGTTAAAAGTAAAACTAAGCAAACACTTTTGTTGTTCTTTATCCGCAAAATTACAAGAGAGAGATTTTTTTTTAAAATTTAGAATAGTTCTTTTACCCAATCGTCTCTGGCTACTTCGCGCTTCGACTTTCACAGCTTCACTACATCCCCCCCCCCCCAAATATAGTCATTAGCCTTATTTTTTTTCTCCTGTAAATTTTTCATTGTATAAGAGTTGTGTATAGAATATGTTTTTGTAAGTAAGGTCTTTTCTGAGCTGCTGTAGTAATAACAAATGGTGAGGGGGGGGGGGGGGGTATGGTATGAAATCGCCGAAGAAATGTAAGGAATAGTTATAATTTGCAATTGCAATATTTGCGACATGGTGAATCCGCTTCTGAAAAAAACATTGCTCAACACTGGAACAGCCTGGCCGTTCATTAAAAAAAAAAAAAAAAAACTTTAAAATACTCTTTTTTTAAACTTATCCCTCTGATATGCTTTGACTTTGTCTAAATACTGATCCACATTGTCTTTTTAGAATTTCACCGATTATCTTAATTGCTTTTGCACAAATCTGTACCTCAGAATCAAACTAACGTAAGTCCATTTTCATCACTTTTCAGGAGAGGGCAAAAATGATTGTCGGATGCATGCAAAAGATGGGACTCGAGCTCTTTTCACGCTGCTAAATAATTGCGAAGAAATTTCTTTTCTAGAATAACGCTTTCATAGGTCGAAGCGGAGTAACATTCTACATACAATGCAACAAAAAAGTGAAAATCGACATTTTTGGACTTACGTCCTTCTGGTTCTGAGGTACAAAAATTTCATGTAGGTATATCTAAATAAGGGACAAAAGCGATAAATGACCGTGTGCTCCTTTTATTGATATTTTATTGGATTATTCCATACGAAAAGAATGTCTGTTTTTAGAGAAATATTTGCTTGCGCTGAATTTAAAAGTGTTCGCTTTTTGTTTTCTAACGGCGTAAGTCTCATCTATTGGGATAGAACTGAGTGTGCGTGAAAGAGATTTGAAATTATTTTGTATTTTTTAAATCTATATGTTTCAAGTTAAACTGCATCAATTATATTTCACAATGGAAGAAATAAAATGCCTTTCTTGTTCAAATACACTGTTAAAAATTTCCCTGAAAATTGACGGTAAAAGTTACTAGCATTCATATTGCCAGTAACTTATACCGCAAATTTTTTTTTTTAACTGTAGAATTTTACGGAAGTGAAAACGAGAATTAAAAACTACTAGATATGAATGACAAGGATCGAACTCTGGACCCGATTTCTTCACACTGCTTTACTATCCACGGTACCATATGAGACACATCAGGAGAGCGGAAATAGGGTGTCATCTGCATCTCACAGTAAGTCACGTGGTGATCAATTGGCGCTGCAATCGCATTTTTTTTATCGGTACAATTCACTGTAAAATATTTCTCCATGGTAAACGCTCCATTTTACAGTAACATTTACCACAAAAGCTTCCTGAATTTTTAACAGTGTACCTTTTCTCAAGATTTACAGCGAATTTAAAGAACTGTCATTTTTACTGTCTTCTCAGAATTTTCTTCATATTTCGTATAAACATTTCCCCGCTGTCCCTCACGTAGAATACAATGTTTTACCTTCATCGGTAGTTTTGTAAATCACCATAAGGTAGCGTATTCGAGCTCTGGAGCTTTAAATAATTTCTATTTCTATTTCATTTAAATTTAAATAAAATTACCGTGTCCGGCAGTTGTTGGTATAACGGAATATCCGCCATTCCACTCTGCAAAAAATGAGTTGTTGTTTTTACAATATAATACTGAAAGCAGGGTTTTCAGTTTCAAACTGCAAAATAACAGTAATAAACTGTAAAACTAGTTATTTTACAGTTTATTGCTGTAAAAATGGCAATTTTACAGTTTCTTACTGTAAAATTAACAATGCTACTGTTTGTTACCATTAAATTAGCTGTATTATACTGTTTAAACAACAGTGTGATACTGGCAGCAGAGGTTCCAGTTTAAAACTGTAAAATACACAGTAATAAACTGTGTAACTAGCAATTTTAGTTTATTACTGTAAAAATGGCAATTTTACATTTTATTACTGTAAAATTAGCAATGCTACAGTTTGTTACTATTAAATTAGCTGTATTATACTGTATAAACAACAGTGTGATACTGGCAGCAAAGGTTCCAGTTTAAAACTATAAAATGCACAGTAATAAACTGTGTAACTGGCAATTTTACAGTTTATTACTGTAAACTAGCAATTTTTCAGTTTACTACTGTAAAATTAGCAGTTTTACAGTTTATTACAGTAAAATTACTGTAAAAATAGCTGGATTAAACTGTAAAAACAACATTCATTTTTTAGTGTAGTGTTAAAAGTCTATTCTTGCGTTTCGTGTAGAAAGTCGAGAACGTTTCTACCATTGCATCATTTCCAAACGAACCATTTCCCTCTCGTTCCATATATGATATGTGAGGGTTGACGCGAACAGACACCACTGCAACATCGTCTGAAGGTCAGCTACAATGAGAGATTAAATGTGTCATGATCTTCCTTACCTGGTCGATAAATGAATGTGTTCATGTTTCCTTAAGTTCGGTCTTTAAATTACTTTGTTAATTGTATTGACAATTAGCTTTATTTTTGCTATTATTGATTATTGTTTTTGAAATCAATTAAAAATCTTGTCTCATTATACTAACACAGAGTGGATATAATAAACTGACAGATTTGCAGATCTGGTGGATCATTGCAATGCATCTTTGGGAGCCCCTTTGTCTGTCGAAGAACTATGTAAAATGTTTATCAAGTGCATATCTGAATTTATTTTGGGGGTCCCTATAATGGGGCCCCTGTGAAACAAAAAATTTGAGACATGCTCAGTCCCCCACTGATAATAAAATAATTTAAAGATGAATCTTACCCTTTGACAAGAATGACAAGAAAGTTTCTACCATTGCATCATTTCCAAACGAACCATTTCCCTCCCGTTCCATACATGATATGCGAGGGTTGACGTGAACAGACACCACTGCAACATCGTCTGATGGTCAGCTACACAAAGAGGTTAAATGTGTTGTGATCTGTCCTACCTGGTCGATAAATGAGATCGTTATTGTTTACTCTAGTTCATTCTTCAAATTAATTTGTTAGCTGTATTGACAATTAACTTTAGTTTTGCTTCTGGAATCAATTAAAAGGCTTGTTTGATCCTACCAACACAGAGTGAGTATAATAAACAGTGGTAGATTTACAGGTCTGGTGGCTCATTAAAATATATTTTTGTTAATCACAGAACTGTGTAAAATGTTAATCAGCTACAAATTTGAATGTTTTTCGGGGGTCCTATAATCGTAGAGCTCCTCGCAATTGCAACATTTGCGACGTGGTAAATCCGCCACTGATAATAAAATAATTTAAAAATCAATCTTGCCCTTTGACTGAAATCCAAGAACGTTTCTATCATTGCATCATTTCCAAACGAACCATTTCCCTTCCGCTCCGTACATGATATGTGAGGGTTGACGCGGACAGACACCACTGCAACATCGTCTGAAGGTCAGCTACAATGAGAGGATAAATGTGTCATGATCTATCCTACCTGGTCGATAAATGAGATCGTTACCAAATGGCCCATCGCCTCGACCAAGAAAACTTCAATTGTCGCCATTCCGACATTCCCTCCCGTAAATATTTGGCGTCTGTTAAATGTTACCAAGGGAACTTTGCATTACGTTGCCATCACCAGGCCATTATGTCTCCCCGAGAGTGCTTCGCTTTCTATTGACGGCGCTGAGTTTGTTATTTATTAAATTACCACACAGCGATCTGAAAGGATTCAAAGGCACGGGGAAGTTTTTATGCGAAAGTATTAGTGGTTTCTATTTAACATTGTTGCGATGGAAAGTAATGTGTGTGGGAAAGGGTTTTTTTTACTCGTATTTTTCAAATAAGACGACTTTTTTATTTTTCATTGATTTAAGGAGAAACTTAAAGGTGTCCGGATCTTTTTAAAATGAGAATTTCTGACAGAATTTTTATTTTTAATTCTTGTCCTAACACAAACTTAATTTTTTAACGTTCCAAAAATCTTTATTTATTTGAAGAAAATGGTTACCTTAGTGCAAATTATAAATTGTATATTTTTTATCCAACGTTTTTTAGCACTAATAGGCAGGGTCAGATTTGTCGGATGTCTGTGCGAGCATCCATAAACTCCCAATTTTTCGCATTGAAAAAGGCGTTCCATGTAAGGTCAAAAACACGTATCTGCAGTATCTCTGCTTATTAGTGCTAAAAAACGTTGGATTAAAAATTTGCACTTTATTTATTTGTTTATTTTTTTTATTTCACTTGTTGGGACTAAATGCGCAGAACCGGAAGTAGGGAAGACCAACTAGGGAATGAACAGCCCCAATTGGATTAATAGCTTGTTTTATTTTTTATAGGTATATTTTTTAATAAAAGATTCAGAATTTTCTTCGCAAGTTTGGCAGTATAGTCCGTGGAGTTAGTGCAAACAGATTTCACTTCCGGATACCAGTCCGAAATTTTATGTGGGGCTTAAATTCACATAGGAGGACAAAAAAACGCCGGGAGACACTTGATCGGAGGTCAAGGTCATTCCGTGATGACGTCATCAAAATGGCCGCTTTTACAGGTAAATACGTTCGTTTAACTGCTTAAAACTCCATCATAGATTGAAATATTGCAAAACTCAAACATATCATCTGAAAGCTCTTTAAAAGAGCTATTTAGAAAGATTTAATTTTTCTTTTTGAGGTCAAGTTCTCACCTGTAATGACGTCATCAAAATGGCCGCTTTTACAGGTAAATACGTTTGTTTAACTCCCCCTAAAACTCCATCATAGATTCAAATATTGCAAAACTCAAATATATCATCTGAAAGCTCTTTAAAAGAGCTATTTAAAAAGATTTGATTTTTCTTTCTAAGGTCAAAGGCCCACCTGTGATGACGTCATCAAAATGGCCGCTTTTACAGGTAACTACGTTTGTTTAACTCCCCTTAAAACTCCATCATAGATTCAAATATTGCAAAACTCAAATATATCATCTGAAAGCTCTTTAAAAGAGCTATTTAGAAAAAATTAATTTTTCTTTCTGAGGTCAAGGGCCCACCTGTAATGACGTCATCAAAATGGCCGCTTTTACAGGTAAATACGTTTGTTTAACTCCCCCTAAAACTCCATCATATATTTAAATATTTCAAAACTCAACTATATCATCTGAAAGCGCTTTAAAAGATCTATTTATAAAGATATAATTTTTCTTTCTGAGGTCAAGGGTTCACCTGTGATGACGTCATCAAAATGGTCGCTTTTGCAGGTAAATACGTTCGTTTAACTGCTTAAAACTCCATCATAGATTCAAATATTGCAAAACTCAAATACATCATCTGAAAACTCTTTAAAAGAGCTATTTAGAAATTTATTTTTTCTTTCTAAGGTCAAGGGCCCACCTGTGATGACGTCATCAAAATGGCCGCTTTTACAGGTAAATACGTTTGTTTAACTCCCCCTAAAACTCCATCATAGATTCAAATATTGCAAAACTCAAATATATCATCTGAAAGCTCTTTAAAAGAGCTATCTAGAAAGATTTAATTTTTCTTTCTAAGGTCAAGGGCCCACCTGTGATGACGTCATCAAAATGGCCGCTTTTACAGGTAAATACGTTTGTTTAACTCCCCTAAAACTCCATCATAGATTCAAATATTGCAAAACTCAAATATATCATCTAAAAGCTCTTTAAAAGAGCTATCTAGAAAGATTTAATTTTTCTTTCTAAGTCAAGGCCCACCTGTGATGACGTCATCAAAATGGCCGCTTTTACAGTAAATACGTTTGTTTATCTCCCCCTAAAACTCCATCATAGATTCAAATATTGCAAAACTCAAATATATCATCTGAAAGCTCTTTAAAAGAGCTATTTAGAAAGATTTAATTTTTCTTTCTGAGGTCAAGGTCCCACCTGTAATGACGTCATCAAAATGGCCTCAAATGACGTCATCACAGGTGGGCCCTTGACCTTAGAAAGAAAAATTAAATCTTTCTAGATAGCTCTTTTAAAGAGCTTTTAGATGATATATTTGAGTTTTGCAATATTTGAATCTATGATGGAGTTTTAGGGGAGTTAAACAAACGTATTTACCTGTAAAAGCGGCCATTTTGATGACGTCAGTACAGGTGGGACCTTGACCTCAGAAAGAAAAATTAAATCTTTCTAAATAGCTCTTTTAAAGAGCTTTCAGATGATATATTTGAGTTTTGCAATATTTGAATCTATGATGGAGTTTTAAGCAGTTAAACGAACGTATTTACTTGTAAAAGCGGCCATTTTGATGACGTCATCACAGGTGAGCCCTTGACCTCAGAAAGAAAAATTAAATCTTTATAAATAGATCTTTTAAAGCGCTTTCAGATGATATAGTTGAGTTTTGAAATATTTAAATCTATGATGGAGTTTTAGGGGAGTTAAACCAACGTATTTACCTATAAAAGCGGCCATTTTGATGACGTCATTACAGGTGGGCCCTTGACCTCAGAAAGAAAAATTAAATATTTCTAAATAGCTCTTTTAAAGAGCTTTCAGATGATACATTTGAGTTTTGCAATATTTTAATCTATGATGGAGTTTTAAGCAATTAAACGAACGTATTACCTGTAAAAGCGGCCATCTTGATGACGTCATCACGGGAGTTCATGACCCCTGATCAAGTGTCTCCCGGCGGTTTTTTGTTCTTATATATGTACCTAAGCTCTGTACTAAATTTCACACTGGTATCCGGAAGTGAAATATTTCGGCTGTTTTTGTCGCTAACTCCACAGACTAGTAGTAGTTTCCTTCTATGAGTTTCCGAAAAGAAAGCGACTAGAAAATACAGCGTTTGCCCTTGGTTTACTGTGTGGTGCTTTTTTCCTCATTTCAGCCAAAATCTGATTCAGAACTGTAAAAGTTTTTTTTTTTTCTTTTAATTTCAAAAAGGAGTCAAAATGTTTTTATTGTCATTTGCCATATGCTGGTTTTTAGTCAAGCTAAAAATTTTTGAAAATGAAATTGCACTGAAGAGTTCATTCACTGCAAAGTCCACCCTACAGTTTTAAATGCCAAAATGTGCACATAATTTATGTTGGCTGTTTTTTCTGCTGGCGCTTTCAATCTAATTTCGTACATCAATAAATATATTTGAATGAATTATGCACTATTTTGCATTTCCTTTTAAATACCAACAAGAATCTTTTCCAAACATTGGCGTTGTGTTTACAATAATAAACTCTCAAATTGCTCCTTTTACAGTACTAAACTGCAAAATCGCTAATTTTACAGTAATAAACTCTAAAAATGCTAATTTCACAGTTTATTACCGTGCATTTTATGATTTTAAACTGGAACCTCTGCTGCCAGTATTATACTGCTGTTTTTACACTATAAATACAGCTAAATTTGACGGCAACGAACTGTAAAATTTCTAACTTTACAGTAAGAAACTGTTAAATAGCTAGTTTTACAGTTTATTACTGTGTCTTTTACAGTTTTAGATTGGAACCTCGGCTGCCATTATTATACTGTAAACACAACAGGTCAATTTTTTCAGTGTACGAATACCCGTGAGACTGGAAAGAAGTGCATGAACTGAGACCCATACAAACTATGCTCAGTTAAAAATAATTACAATCTTTCAATGGAAGAAGATACTTTAAATAAAGTATGGTTTGATATCTGATTTATCAGTAACAGTAGTTTATTAATATATTGCAAAAATTATCGTCTGATAGTTGAAAGTAGCTTTATTTAATATTAAAATTTAAATAAAATTATCCTATTTCTACGTTTGTAATTTATCGTTTGACCAATTTTGTTGACGATTAATCACATTTTATTTTATGACTATATAATGGGAACAAAAGGTTTTCTCTTATTGTTTTAAGAATATGGATACAGAAATAATAAAGGTAAAAAACTCTGACGTCCGTAATTGAACAACGTATCCTGCGTATTTGTTTTAATGAATGTATGTATCAGTTCTAACTAATAGTATTGAATATATCTTTTGCTACTGCGCGTAATTAAGATAAGTAATGAATTGTTCATTATTAAATTGAATGGAAAGGAATCTTGAATTACCATTCTTTTTAATTTTTCGTCTCTAAAAACAACAATTCTAAAGCATATTTACAGACTCTCTTCGCTTTTTAACATTTAAAGAATAGCAATATTAAATGTAGCTATATACCAAAAAAAAAAAAATGCTATGAGTAAATCTTTTCTTGAAATTGTGCTTTTATGCAGTACAACTGGGGGTGCACCTGCACATGTAACCCAATTGTTTGATTAACGATTACCAATTAATCGGCAAAAGATGCTCGGCAGCCAATTACTTATAATGATTAAGCTTTTTAATTCTAGTTTTCTGACGACTTTTTACTTTTAATTACGATTTCGACTCATCAGAATTTGTTAATAGTTTGTTTATTTTTGTTAGCAGGAATTTATTTTTCTCCAGTTCCATAATTTTTCTTTAAAATAATGTTTCAAAATTTTATTTAAGATCTGTAAACCGCTTTTCTTACTGTTGTATATACAATTATACTATCCTGTTGACTATACTTGAAAAGACAAATATTTAGTTAGTAGAATATTGTCTATAGATACTAATGATCGACGTTTTTATTATTAATAGCCCTTTAATACAGGCAGGTACGATGATAAGAAAGAAAAGTATTAATACAAGCAGTCTGCCTACGGTTATGATATGCGCAATTTTGCATGTATGATAGATTTGCTGCTAAGTATAAAGTAGAAAAATTGAATTTGAAAAAGTGAACATTGCTTCATTTGTAAATGTAAAAAAAAAAAAAAGACATTTTTTCTAAACACTGAAATTTTTATTGAATGAAAAAAGGAAATGATTTTCAAAGAAAATCATATAATACCAGTATATGCATAAACAGTGAATACAGTAACTAAAGAGTTGGGGGGGGGAAAATTTGAATGACAGTTTTCTCTCATACAATTTGGGGACTTACGTATAACTGGCAAAAAGACATATAAGTAACTATCTCAATACCTCCTACTTGACTTAAAATGTACCTTGATCCAATAAAGATCTTTAAAAATGAATGTTTTAACCTTTTTCATCCCTATATTTTGTTATAAATATCAATTTATAAGGACATTTTGCATTTTGTTAGATTTATTCGTTGTTTCTGAAATTATATATTACTTTATAGTTCTTACCCAAAATAATTTTAAATATTTAAGACATTGGCTCATTAATCGGTAAAAATTGGTCGATTATAAATAACTAGCAAAGTTGCCGTTTATAGCCGATTACTTGGTGCATCCTTTGTGCACATGAATAATTTTTTCAATATTTAATTTTTGTTCTCTAGTATTACATCTTAAATATAGTAATTAACCAGATTATTAAATGTTTTTTATGTGTTTACAAGAGGCAATAAAATCATAGAATTAGAGAAGAATATATTTATGCAATGGTAGCCATTGTCTGGATAAAATTAGATTTTCTTACTCAATAAAAAAAGTATTTCGAAAACTATAAAAGTATTTTTTAAAAAGGAACAGTAATACTTTCCCCGCTCATTTTGAATGTAGAACTGGCATAAGAGTGCTTCCTTGAACTTTTGCTCCTGTCTTAGCATAAATTTTTATTTTGAAATAAATAAGCTAAACTTAGAATCTAAAATTCGTAGTAAAAAGCGAAAATGAACTTCTCGTATGAACAATTAGAAAAAAATTTAGAAATTGATAAAAGAAGGGAAATGCGATTAATCAATGAAAAATTTTCTAGAAAAATAAAGACTGGTTTCCAGAATCAAGTATAAAATGTTTTTCTATATTTAAATAATATGCAAGGGCTCCTGTCAGTAACATGAACTACACTGGGAAACAATTTGCAACACAATTTTTGATGAGTTCAATTTTTTAGTTCTTTTAGTGTTAAACGACATGGCTGATTTCAAAACTGGTTATTAGTTTCCACCTACCATGTTAGGCGTTTATTTACACCTTATGTAAGTGTGACCAATTTCCACTGGAAAGCGCGTATCACAGAAAAGCCTACTGCTCTCCTTTTGGCTGGCTTAAATCTTTAAATTTGAAATACAGTCTTTATTTTTTTAAAATAAGTTATTTGTGGCAAATTTTATTTTTCTAAACTGTCATAAAAAATGTAAAGGACCCGTAAGGAATTTATAGCTATTCCATGTTCATCAGTAAATAAAAACGTAATTTTTTCACATTGTGTATGCAAAATTTAATGTTTGTTGCCTATCCTAATTACTTTTCTTTTTATCCTGAATGTCTTCAAAAAAGTCCTATAATTCGTGAATTGGTAGTTTTTGACCCTAATGCTACTTTAAAATGAAATGCGCTAGACTACAATTAATACAAGTTTTGCACTCAGCAGCCGTAAGTCAGTCGTCAACAAGTAACAGATTTATGATAACCAAATCGTTTTTTCTGTAAAGCTTTCTTTCTTTTTATTCAAGAAATTGCTGTTACTATTAACTAGTTGTAGACGTCATTTCCATAATCAGAACTACTATTCATATCATCTAGAATATGTCCCTGAATGATAAAATAACTAACGAAACAATCAATATTTGACAGCATCAACTAAGAAAGAACTGATCCAGACTCAAAGTTGTAATTATTTTCCAAACTATTCCGATTAGTTGTGCGCCTGTTTTCTAACACTTATACTAGTAACATATGTTTCTCTCTAACGCAGCAGTTTCACGGTATTTTCTTCCAGAAATAGGAAGACGCAAACTCTTTCTAGTTTGACTCTACTATTCCACCTGCCTTCATATCTAGTATCAAAAACAGTAGCCTCAGCGCAAAAAAATATGATTCGGAAAGTTCAGGGATATTGAGAAAACTTCGGACTTACAAAACAAAGGGAATCGTTTATTTTATGAAAAAAATTTAAATAAAACTGAACCGAAAAGTTTATAGATAACTCTTAAATAACAACGTTTTTTTTTTTGCTGTAAAAATAATTTCTTATTTCTGTTTAAAAATTTTACCAGTAATAAATGAACAGTGAGCATTAGGTATAATAGAGCTTATCGTACCGAAACTCTCATAGTGCCATAAGATAGTGAAGACTGGGACGTCATTTCCAGTTTTTTCGGGGGGGGGTGGGCAAAGGGTCTAAACACAATGCAATTTTACCGGAAAGCATAAAAAACCACACCCACTTATATATAAATACATTGATTTCTCAAAGCCAGGGGGGGCAATTGACCCCCCCCTGCCCTCCCTAAATGACGGGCCTGAGTGAAGACCACCAACTGCTTTTTTAAGATACATTTCATTGGTTAATTAGGAAGCATTACTAATTTGCCACCCAGTTTTAGAAAACTATGGTAAAAGAAAAAAAAAAAACTTAGAGGAACGCACAAAAAGTGAATCTTTCGTTAAATATGGAGATAGCTCAAATTAGCAGAAACGTAGTGAGATATATGTTATTAGATGCTTGAACAGCGTCTATATTTAGTGCAAGGTTCTGTTTCAGTGCATTTGTCTGTTTTTATCGCTTTTGGAGAACCAATTTAATATATAGTGCTTATTTCGTCAAATAGATTTCTGACATTTTTGATGTTTCCCTCTTTTCGGGTAGGTAAAAAGGGTAATTGCTGCGGATTTCAGTTTTAATAATTTTGCGAAACGACTAAAAATGTAGCCCATCTCAATTCAGCTCCAATTACTCTTTCGTTTTACTCGAAAAAGGCGAAACATTGTAGATGTCGCAGAGCGACTTACCGGTGGAGCACTATATGACCAGCCCTATATTGTTAGACCAGGTGTTGCTGGACTACTTTCATTTGACAACCTCGATTATATGAATTTGAACTTATGAGTTTGGGATTCGAGTTCAAATCCTATTTTCTATGCATTGTCAGCGTATTGAGAACTCGTTTGACGCATTGTTGAATGTGATGCAAGTGTCAGAGATCCCTTACTAACTGATATTTTCATTCTTACTAGCTGATATTTTCATTCTTGACTGCAATATAAGTTATGCCTACTAACACCTTGTTTTTTTTTAATGCAGCTCACTTTCCAAGGAACTTACTTACTTATAGAGAAATCATATTGGTCAACCGCATATTTTATAAACTTGTTGCACTTATATTGGATTATTTTCCTTCGTTGGTCGTTTTGCTACTGCATACTGTTACGTGTTTAACCAAAGAATACTTGATTGTATCATTCATTCATAGTTTAATGCTGTTTAGTGTCATTCCATGGTGACTAACGTAACATTCAGAGCTGATTTTGTAACTGTTTTTTCTAGTAACTTAAAGGATAAAAAATATTTTCCAGTTATGCTGGTGGATTTACAATGTACATGGTATCTATGTATCATTTCTGCTAAGAATTTAAAACAAAATTACTGATAGTAGATATTTTTTCACCCAAAATAGCAGCGTGACTAACGTAACATTTTTGCAACCCTGAAAATGAATGCTCATGTTGTGAGGCAAAAATTTCTCAGTTAACCAAGTGTTAAAAATTGAATAATATATTTTTAAAATGTGTAAAGTTGGCTTTTAAAAACATAAAACACATTTCTTAAATCTTAATTTTTTTTAGTCTTAAGTGTCACTTTTACTCAAGATGGAGTGTGACTAACGTAACGTGACTACCGTAATCATCGAATAACAAGCAGTAAACATACTACAAACTATTTATTATGGCTACTCTTATTGATAATTACAATACTTTTTCAATTTTTTTTAACTTCTTATGTTGTGCGATTTTTATTTATTTATTTATTTTTTGATACTTTTTTTCACTTTGGTATTTTTTTTACTTCGGCTGAGGTTGACATTTCTATGGAATGACCCTTTACTGTTACGTCACTTGGCATTTCCCAATAAATCGACGGTATGTGGCTCTCCCAGATTAGAGGGAAATTCTTTTATGCTAAACGTATTTTTTTTTTAGACTCTGAGAGTCCATTGGTGGCTTACACTGGTAAATCTGAAAGAAATCTCTCATTTATAAAATACGATCTACTTTCAAAAATATCCCAACTAACGATGCAGCTTTCGATTTGAATCGTGGTTATGCCGACAAGGTAACTAGCTTCAGATAGTTGCGTGGCCTAATTTTATTTAGGACATGATAGTATTTCTTGTTTGACCCTTCCACAAAATTGGCACTTTCATCGAAGCGATAGGTAGCGTAACTAATAGATTGATCAATGTATTTTATTTCATCAAACCTTAGCTTTCCCAAGGGCATTGCTAGTCCATTGATAAGTTATTGATTATGACAAAAGTTAATTGTACAGAAAAGGGTTTATTTTTGCTATGAAACGCATGTTGTTTGGTTGTAAAGCATTTTTTAGCTTTCAAAGTGTAGACAATATTTCAATTTTATTAGACCCATAAGTAGTAACTTACTACTCAGCAGGTGCTAGATTTTGTACTTTTAATATGCTAGTATTATTCACACTTATGAATAGCTGTTTCGTAATACTTTTAATGAAGAATACAAGAAGGTTATAAAATTACTCAAGGGGTTCAGAACCAGGCCCGTCATTTAGGGGGGGGGACAGGGGGGTCAATTTCCCCCCTGACTTTGAGAAATCAATGTATTTACATATAAGTGGGTGAGGTTTTTTATGTTTTCTGATGAAATTGCATTGTCTTTGGACCCTTTGCCCCCCCCCCCCCTGGAAAAACTTGAAATGACGTCCCTTTTCAGAACCCTATAGTAGTTGGAGTATTGGGAAAAACATTGCTAAAAAATTTATGAGCTTGCATAGCAGACCATGGAATTTTTATTTCCGAAATAATAATAAATTAAAATAAAAAATATTACCGAAATTCACAACTAAGGGAATTGCTCAGCTTCAATGAGAGAACACCTGCTTTTAGCTCAGTTATCGACTATTTCAGTCTAATGAGTACATAACAAGGAAGAAACTGCAGTCTCTTGGTGTCATAACCGAGGTGTGTCACTATTTTTCCTACATTTGTGACACAGTGAATTCTCATGTATGCGACGGCCCAAGGAACTGGCAGAAAAATGTGTATAAGTGAAATAGGATAAGAGAAAAGGCCGATTCAATAGTCTAAAATGCAACGGAAGCTCTAGTAAAAGCATGAATAAGAATGTTTCTATAGAAAATAGATTGGTATTGATATAGGATTGGAAATTAATGTTTTGTACCAGTGTGATAAAAATGAAGAATCAAACAATACAGTCAGAAAAATAACAACTATTTCCGTTCAAAAAAACGCATAATGGATAAAACTTGACCACGGAGAGATGTCGTGTGACATTGAGGCGGATACGGACAGCTTCATTTT
Organism: Uloborus plumipes; assembly: GCA_038373865.1. NCBI lineage: Eukaryota > Metazoa > Arthropoda > Arachnida > Araneae > Uloboridae > Uloborus > Uloborus plumipes. The sequence continues at coordinate 41,652 of JAXGGA010009378.1, forward strand.
AAAATAGGTAGGATCAGTGAAAAAAATAATTTTTTTTTACTCGTAACTTTGTTCATCAAACTATTTACTGCCTGAGTGATTTCATAGAAAGTACCTATTATAAAATGAAACAGTCAGTTTCCTCTTCAAGGTCACGTGTTATCTCTCCGTGGTCTGGCCGATAAAACTATTTTTACCGATAAAAGTCGAAAACTTTTTTAAACTTAACCCATTAATGCCTGACATTTTCCCCCCAAAGATATTTTGTATACTGGTTACAAACAGTGTTTAATGGACAGGAAAAATAATAAAAAAAATGTTATGTAAAAAATAATTTTTTATTACGGAAAGAAGTATCGTCCCTTAAAAGTTACGATAGACCCCAGAGGGTACATACTTTTTTACTAAAATTTTTTTCTGCCTACGATATAATATTTAAAAAGACATTTGATAAGAAGAAATAAAATCAGCAATTAACATAAACTGGGAAGCTGGGAATAACTTTGGAAACTTTTTTTTCTTGAGATTGTGAACGATGTCATTTTTGATAAAGATCATATTAAAACTGCTAACAGAACACACTTTACAATGATTATGTGCTGCAATCTTTTAATAACGAATTGAAACAATACCAAGGTACTAATTGAACACTATTATGCGGTTGAAATGTTCATTTTGGGGAAATTCAGACCCTTTTTTGGACCGTCCCTAAAAAGGGACGCTAGGGATTAATGGGTTAATGGGGTAGACAGACCAGTGAATGAACATCTCGTAATTTTCTTTAAAAAATAAGTTTTTAAACCATTTTTCTTAGATGAATTAGCAGTAAGCACACTATTCTACACATTTCTAAAAAGAAAATGGCTAGAAAATGCTGCGTTTGTGTTTCGTTTCGGGTGTTCATTCACTGGGTCAAGACCCTTTTTCTCCTTTCAACCTCCCGAAAAACCGGATCCATAATTATAAAAATTAGCGAAATATTTTTAAATACAATTACATATATCACCTAAAATGTTTTTACTGTCATGTGACAAACGCTACAATTTTTAACTATGCTATTAATTTTTGAAAACGAAATTTCGCTGAAGTGTTCATTCACTGGTGGGTTTACCCTACAAAAAATCTGGTATGGGCCCCACACTACTTCCTTTTACGTGTAAATTTCTTAGTAGTTGCCTTAAGTGTCAAAAAAAGTGCTTGGAGTGAGCAAGGTAACAATTCAAATATTTACTCCCCTAATCTGCCACGAAACAATGCAAAAAATATTTTACAATGGTTAATTTTCTAAATATTGCTGATTTTAATATCATTCAGTGAATTTTTCGCAAAATATCGCCAATAGCGCCAAGTTGAACCCAAATTCAAAAAAAAAAAAAAAAAAATTTCGCCAAATTTGTCGTTAACTTGGCAATATGTCGCCAAGTTGGCGTCAAACACTTGGCGACCAAAAGCTTGGCGACATATCGCCAAGTGGTCGCGACAATTCATATCACTTGAGTCTGCATTGAAATTAACACTGATTTACCCCAAAAAAGGGGTAAAACACCCCCTTGGGAACATTCAAATGCAACCACAAGGGGAGGTGCACAACTAGACCATACTCAGAGCCTACATACCAAGCTAGAAGTTTCCACGGTATATAGTTTTTGAGTTATGCGAGACACATACGCACATACATCCGCGCATACGTACATACAGACGTCACGAGAAAACTCGTCGTAATTAACTCGGGGGTCGTTGAAAAGAATTTTTCGGCTGCTTATATGTTGGTAGGTACATATGCACGTGCTGACAGGTCGAAAAAACTACTGAACATTCATTCGGGGGCGAGCAAAATCAAAATTTAGACTCAAATTTGAGTGATTTTTTTTTCGCGATCACAATACTTCCTTTACTACGTAAAAGGAAGTAATAATATAAAAGGGAATTTTTCCGTAGCTGAATAACTTTGTGAACATTTCCGATAAGCATCTACAACTTCTAATGCTTTCATACGATTTGGAGATACTTTTGCTTTATCATCTTTAATATCCTCAACTATATAAAAACCACCATTAGCCTCTTTATTGAGGCGATATCTTCAGTAACTATTAATTTTCCGTGAGCTACTGAATATTTCTTTATTTCTTCTCAGAATTTCCTCCAAAGTCAATTCCGGAATTCAAAATGATCAGCAGATTTTTTTCAGTTTTTCTTTGGTCGTTGACAGGTTTTCTCAGATTTCTTTACACCACGCAGCACCACCACCTACCCAGCACAACTGCCACATACTCTTCTTTTGTTGTCCCTAAACTAATCATTCCCTTTCATTCTCCGACTTTCATTAAAAGGGAAATAATTATTTCTATCCCCCTCACATGCACGGGTTCTCAGCGAGATGTTAAACAGATAAAATATATTCCACTCCAAAATCATGCTGTAAAATGATTTCCGACTGGAGTAAAGGTGAAAGATTAAGGTAGTAGTCTGGTAACTTGGTTTCAGAAAATCGAAAAAATTTTTTTGCTTAACTTGAAAGTACATTGTTTTGAGAATATACTGTGAAAATTTCGGACAGAAATTCGAAATATTTCGAAAGTTAGAACGAGTGTCCTAGAGCGCCTCAGAGTCTAACCTTTAAAATAGTAGTCTGGTAACTTGTATTCAAAAAATCGATTTTTTTTTTTTGCTTAATTTGAAAGTACAATGTCTTAAGAATATACTGTAAAAATTTTCAGACAGAAATTCGAAATATTTCGGGAATTATAATGAGTTTCCTGGAGCGCCTCGGAGTTTGTTGTTGAACTTTAAACGCGTTTTTCTCAAAACATTGTTCTCCTGGTCGGCCCGGGTCCTAACTTTTTTTCTACTGATCCGATTGCTTTCAAATTTTAACAGGCTGCTCTACACACTTATAGTTCTTGTCGGTACTAAAGAGAACTTTTTTCACCCCTAATTTCTTATTTTACAACCCTTTCTTTGCTAAAAAAAAAGGACTTTTTTTTTTCAAAGTCCGCCATTTTGTTATTTACCCTTGAAATTTAACTTCAGTAGTTCCGACCAGAATGACATATCTATAGATTAAGAATAATCAAGAATAGTTGATTTCAGATAACATCAAGAGCCAAAATCACCCGGACCACCCACGTGTATTTTTTTTGAGGTTCCAACTTCGAGTGACAATAATAAAAGTAATAAGCTATTAAATTTTTTCAAATATTTTTTTTCTATATTTTCAATTTGTAAATAAAAACACTCTTAATATTCAAGATAATTCATTTATTTTCCTATAAAAAACCACCCGCCAAAGAAGTCATGAAAATAGGCATGAGTTACCAGAACTACCTTAAAAAGGAAAGTGAAGACACATGTTAATTTTTTAAAGAAAAAACAATTTTTTTTTATTGTAAGAAAAATTTAAGCTCATAAGTGTGAAATATTTATCTCTAGAGCGACGCATAAACGAATGATATTACCATTATTTTACTATAAGATGAGCCGGGACCACTGAAAATCGTCGTATTAGTGAAAACAACGCATAAATGAGGCAGTGTACAAGCGAGAGTTTACTGTAGTTTAAAAAAATAAAATAGTTTAAATTCGGCTATTCTTTCGTGCAAGCCCTGTATTTTAAAATTTCTCATTAATTAGCTATGTTTTTGAAAATTCCCTCGCCAAAAAAATTCATGCTGAAAATGCGCAATTTTTTTAATTAAAACTTTCGCCCCTTCATTTCCAGCTGCTTTGGGTCGGCAATGGTTATTCTGCGACTTTCTTACCGCTAGTTTGATTTACGGTTCAACTTGACATTTTCAAGTGATCTTTCACCGGCAACTCGGATGTAGACAAGTGCAAGTGACATTTTTAAAGTGTAGTCACTGGTTCTGTTGGCAAAGTATATTTCCTTCTAAAGTCAAGACGGATGAAGGGGATTTATCATCGGCTTTTCGTGAGAATCTAACGTTTGCAATACACCCGCGGAAACTTGCTAATTTTTAGATAGAAAGCTTTTTGTTTATTAGCTTTTATCATGCTTGCTTATTGGTTGAGAGGACGATTTTTTCAATCGTTGCCAGAAGTAAAAAGGCATAATAGTAATTACGAAGATAATCTTATCTACACATATACAAAAATTTAATGTTTGTGTGTGTAATTGTGGAGCGGTTCCCGGAAAAGCGGTTATTCCCAGAAAGATGAAACTTGGTACACAGGTGTAATTTTTACTGACAATGTGCACCTCAAAGCCCGATTTTCGGATAGTTTTCAGATATAGTTATTTATCAGTTTTATGTGTTTTTTGGCAAATTTTAAAGGTTTTACTCACAGACCCCGGACTAATTAAGTCTCAGAAATATTTTTTGTACCTGAATGCAGAAAATTTTGGTTTCATTAATGATGAAAAAAAAACAAGCATGGTTTTTGTATTTTGTAAGATTTTTTGGAAGAAAATCTCTATTATACATTTTAGTGCGTTTAGTATTTTCCTAAACCCATTCCGCAAAAGATTCAGAAGCCTTGTTTCTAAAAATTAAGTCTGAAATCGAAAAAACATTTCACTTTCTTGGAAAAAAAATTTCAAGTATATGTAATATTTTTTAAACAAAATATTATTATTATTTTTTAAATTTAGAACGCGACAGAAGCTCCACGCATTATCCTGGATCGCCAGTTTGTCTTCCTCGGACGTTTCGCTACACTTATTTTACGCTAAATATTTTTGAATTCAATGAAAGCAGTAATTGTTTACATATAACGAACGCTTTACTTATAACGATAACTCTTTACATGTAACGAGTAACTAGCTCAACGGTGACATATTTTTTTCGTTTGACAACGTGAATTTAATAAAGTTAATAAAAGTATTTAAATCAGGTGATGTATTTGGTTTTTTGTGCGTACAAATAGCGTTAGCGTTGGAACTAGCGTAGAAAAAGGTTGCTGTTGGCTGAGATATTTTTAACTCTTTTACAAGCGTATTCTCTCACGAAAAAAAAAAAAAAATGCGCTTTAAAATATACGCAAGATTATTTCAAAGCATTGTATTAAAAAAAAAAAAAAAAAAAACATGTGCAACGCGAAAAAATGAAGGGGAAGGGGAGTCCTTGGAATATTTTAAATGTTGCATTTGCCTATTTTTATTTAAAAAAAAATCAAAACTTATCATATCTCTACTTTCTTTGCTAACTTCCATTTCATCCTTAGGAATATCTACTTACATTATAAACTGAGTATCTTTTTATCTATCTTTCTTTCTCTTTTCTTTCTTTCTTTCTATCCATCTACGTCATTCTTCTTTCTCCTGAACGCCAATGAACTGAAAGTCGAAACAGGTGATAGGTAATTTTTCAGGCTTCATTAGTTTTAATTTATATTATTATACGATTTTAATTAACGAAGATATCAATTAATAAGTAGTCAAATATAAAGCGATTAGGCCTAAATGATTAAATATGAAATCCATTGTTGCAAAACGTGGTGGCTATGAAACAGTAATAACAATGATAATGAGCATTTTGAATGAAATCTTAACTAAATCAAATATGAAACTCATTAGCGGGTCACGTACGTTGTACTTTTATCGCTAGCTACTTGTAATTTTTTGAAATATAAATTAGTTGAAAAGCCATCTACTTATATTAAAAACTGAGTATCTATGTCTGCATCTTTCCTTTGCGCGAGCTGAACTTACTGAAACTTTCCTCACCATCTTGAAGACGCGAAGCATCTCAATAATTCGAATGATTTTTTTATATAGGAAAAAAGTAAAGGCGTGTAGCGCCTGTTAGCGAGCCGCCTTGGCGGGGAGTAGTTTCTTGAAATTTTCCTCACTACTTTCAAGGCACGAAGTGCCCGTGCAACGCCGGGCCACATGAGTGGTATGTCTTGAAATCGAATGAACAATAAATTATATCAAAAAAGAAACTTCAGAATGAGGTAAAAGTTAGAGGGAGGGGGGGCGTTATGCATAAACATGCCGCAGGAAGCTAATCTAGCTGCCCTGTCAGCTAGTAGTTTTTTTAAAAAGTGAAATTGATTAAAAACGTTCAAAAACAGTTTGCAATACAGTTGCTATTTTTCACGCACTATTAACATTGTAATTATGATTTGTATGATTCTTAAATCAGGTGTGGGATCAAGAATGGAGAAATTATCGTGCTGTAAAAAAGTTTGAACTGTCTTCGTATATTTTGCTCCTCCAAAAAGTATTTTGTAGTGGTTTCCAAAGAAAAGAGCTTTCATATTTTGCTCTAAATTTGATCTTTTCATATAGTTAATATTATTACGTTTTGATAATATATTTTTTTATCGTTATTTAAATGTTAATGAGTCGATAAATGTCGAAAGTAAAACTGCATAATTCCGTATTAACTTTTGTATGTTTTCAATATCATGTAACTTGTGACGGATTTTATACAATTTTGCGTGAACTTTAATATTTCAGTTGAAGGATTGGTATTAACATTGTTTATGAAAGAATTCTATAAAGTTTTTTTTTTTTTTTTGTCATTATTCCAGTTTTGTACTACACAATTATTTTTTGTAAATCGTATTTTGAATTCTACTTGTTATATGCAAAACAAAAGAGCATAAAATGTTTTGTGCACATGCTAGTTGTGCGCTAACATTTCCCTCTAACCAAACACTTTTCTGTAAAGCCCTTGGTAATAGTAAAGAAATGGCAGTTTTAATGCTCGCGTGTTGGTGCTTGGTGCGTTTATTATTGCTGAGATTTTGTAGTTTTTGGATAGTTTTATTAACAATCAGTATCGAATGACTAATTATTATGTTTTTTATTATCGATATTATTAATTTCCATTAGTTTTCCAAGAGTAGTTTTCAATTTCTTAAAGAGATACGATAATTTTTTTTCTTATGTTTATGCAATTTGAATTTACGCTAGAAATTTGATTTTCATCTTAATAGTGATTTCTTCGCTTATCCTTACCTTATTTTCCTATGAAAATCCACCCCAACCCCTCCCCCCCCCCCCAAAAAAACTAGTACGCTGTGTCCATCACGAAGCTTTCATCTTATCTATCTCATGAATTCTTGAGTCTACAGTAACGATTACATAAGCGGTATACGTTAAAGTTCTGTCATTCCGGGAAGTATGTCGATGATTAGAAATTTGGTGATCTTTATACATTGGCGTTAAATGTTTGGGGCCAATGCCTGCTCAAAAATGTGCTTCCTTTCAAACGTAATCCAAGTATAGGGAAATATATTTTCAAATAGGGTTACCATAAAACAGCACGGCTCTGAAAATAAAATGCTACTTGTGCAAATATTTGACGACAGCTCCGATTTTCCAACTATCGAAATACCTCCTCAACAAAAACAGAATTAAAAAGCGAAATTAAAAACTATTGCAAAAGACTAGCTTAAATTAATTACAAAAAGATTACTTGCACACAAATAGAAGATGGCAAGAGGTACAGACTAAAATCATTGAAAGTTTTCCGATGTTTCGCCAACAATGAAATCGCGCCAAAGCGAAACTTAAATGGAATTTACCTTTCACATTGTTGATTTCATTACAGGGATAATCTCAAAAATCCCCCCACCCCCTACCCGTAGAGCGATTCTCGCCAAAATCTTAAGTTCACTGTTATTCCGCATTTCATTCAAATCGCAGCAATATTTCTTGAAATATGGCAGTAGTAATTATAAATGAGAACATTTGATTGCACTACTCTCCGTAAAACTACTAGCGCCAAAAAATTGTATCAGTTCTTGTATCTAAGATCTACCTGTGATCAACTTTTGATAGATTCCGTCCATTACTTCTCGAGACTCGAGATATAGCAGTCACAAGTTTTTTTTTTTTTTAAAATTCGATATACTCGACTGCAACTCTTCTTGACAGGAACATCGTGACGTCAGCGTGACGTTTGCGTAAGGTTAGCCTATGAAAAACGAGCTAGATAAAACGTCACAGCCTACTTGGCGAATTAGAGGAGATCGCTAACTGCTTGTGAGCTCTTATTGGTTTCTCCCGTAGTGACATTGAGTGTCAAGTTAAGTTGCTTTCTAGTGTAGCAGAAAGTAAGAAACAATCCATATGAATAAACAAAAAACGTATATGTGTGTGTGTGTGTGTGTGTGTGTATGTTCCCTATACAAATCCAGATTTCAGATTTGAATGATCTATCGTTAAATGCTTCACAAAACATTATTATTTGCTTAAACGTGTTGAACATGGTCGGAGCCAATATTTTTAAATGAAAAATACCTAGAATACTCTAACATCTCTCAAAAATGCTATTTTTGCTACGATTTCTTAATTACACTTAATAATCGATAAATTGAATCCCTTCACTGGGTTCGAATAAATTTTCATAAGCTATGTAGAATCTACAATAATCATTCATGAAAAATAAATAAAATAATAGAAAAATGATTTTGTGCGTCAAAAATTGTATACATGCATCTTACAGTTACATTTAATGCCTGGAAGAATTCAAAAATAATCTTAAGAAACTAAATTAAAAATTCAATTAAATAAGTTGAAGCGGAATCCCACGGAATGCTAAGGCTAAATCGAAATCAATAGGGGAAAAAAACACAAAGAAAGGAGAAATCATTTCAGTTTCTATTGCCTTCCAAGCTCTTTGATCTGCTCCGAAACTTTCCCCTTCAGAGAGCATCAAATATTAAAATCTTTCCACAATGGCTTGGCAAATAAATCGAAAGATTTTCGCTCTTGACGAAATCGATTTAGAACGAATTCCTCCGCTCGTAGACATAGATGGCGCCACTGAATATCAAGGTGAATCTATTGCATTCGGGAGACTGCGGCCACGTGACTGCTGAAGTTGCCGGCCGGTGTGGAGTCGTGCGGGACATGAATTTTAATTCGCTCGCTGCAATGCCGCGCAAAAATTTTACTGGTTCTCGGATATTTTTACCTTTTGTCGGGGAAAAACATTTTCTTTTTCGAGAAAATAAAAAAAGTTGTTTTCATGACAGTTTTAAGATAATTTTGCAACAAATTGTCATAATTTTCTGTTATATTTTTGATTTTTTTTTTTGTTATATCTAATGAATGATACTGTCTGCCCCGCTTAAACGAATACTTCACTCAGTCCAGGGTCCCCCGTACTCACCACAACTCGTGGTTTAACCAGGATAGGGCCCTGAAGAGCGCTCTGTTCTTTTTGAACAGAACCAAGTGTCGAGCAAACCATTGCCGCCCCCCCCCCCCCCCCCCCCCAGAGCCAATCCAGCACCGCCAGAGGTATCGTTTCACTTGGAGGACTTTGTGACCACGACATTTTTAGCGTCCCCAGCCACCATTAATCAAGACGGTGGGTCTTTGATCGGCTGAGATCGAACCCCGGTCACGAGTCCGACGCCTTACCTATCGGGCTATCACGGCCCATTTAAATGAATACTTTTGGCTCCAAGAAATATTATGTGATTTAGCGGGGTATTAGATTATGCGGGGATCTTTAACATTGTGTGTACTGGCATGGAAAATGTTCGGTTCTGAGACATTTAATTCGTATAAGCGCGGTATTCCTTTATCCGGTTACCCAATTAAGCGGGGACGACAGTAAAAGGAAAAAATATTTGTCTTCACAGTTGAACATTACCATAAACGAATCATAATAAAATCATTACACTTAAATTACGCGAGAGTATCTTAATGCACATTAAACTAATTTTTTCGGAGTGAAAAAATTGTTTACAAAAGATGTGACGCTTTGAAGGGAGTGGGGTTCATGAAACAGTCCAAGTTTGACTTTTGGGGGGAGGATGTAAAAAGAAATGTGACATCACGTTTTTTTTTTTTTAATTAATTTATTTTATTTTTTTTATAAATAAAAATGTATGCATGTAATGCTTAGAAAATGTAGCCCGCAACTTCAGCAGTGAGGAAATTGTATTAAAAGCAGTATCATATTTTATTAACTTGTAAACATTGAATTAAAAGTTTGAGAAATATTATGTTTCAATCTATCATACATTACAGAACAACCGGAAAACAAATACAGTGAACTCTCACTTATGCAACCGCCCCAAGGGGCCAAC
>JAXGGA010009379.1:0-51644 GCA_038373865.1 Uloborus plumipes
CTGTAGGGTGTCATAAGATTTAAGAAGAATTGAAAAGCAATAAACTTTAAATTTAATACTGTGGTCCCGCTTAATCGGGTAACTGATAAACGAATACCCCGCATATACAAATAAAATATCCCCGAACCCATGGCATAGACGTAATGTTGAAGATCCCCGCATAATCAAATAATAATTCCTGGAACCGACAGCATTCGTTTAAACGAGGCCGACAGTATATGAATGTTTGCATTCAAATAGCTTTGTTCGTACTTTAAAATAGCTCTGAATATGGTACTACTGTCATCCCCGCTTAATGGGGTAACGGATAAACAAATACTCTGCTTATACGAGTATAATATCTCGGAACCGAATCTTCCCCATACCAGAAACGCAATATTAAAGATCCCCAGCTTTATCGAATACTATTTCTTGGAGCCGACGGTGCTGTCGGCCCCGCTTAAACGAATACTCTTGGTTCCAAGAAATACTATTTGATTAACCGGGGTATTTGTTTAAGCGGGAATCTTTATCATTGCGTCTATGATACGGTTCCAGGATGTTTTATTCATTTAGGCGGGGTATTCATTTATCCGTTACCCAATTAAGCAGGGATGACAGTATTAGTAAGTATACAATTTGAATTACTTTTTTTCTCGGTAAGTCTCTAATGACGAAGAAAAGTACTGCTTAAATTTTAAAAAATAGTGTACAAACTTAAATATTAAAAAATATACTATATATATATATAAACTAGCAGTACCCGCACGGCGATGCCCGTGCAAAAAAGTAAAGAAAGTCAACTGAATAAATTTAAATTCACTCCACCCTCTTAAGTAAAATTATTATATTCTTTAATTCAAATGTGCACCACGACCTTTTAAAATATATTGATGACACTTTTAATGCCATTTCAGTTTGTAGTGTTCAATGCGAGGATTATTTTAGTTTTAAAGACTTTTTTCTTCTTTTCGGGTGTGTGTGAGGAACTTATTTATCTTTAGCGAAATTTTTACGTTTCAATGGAACTTTTGACACAACTGTAGAGCCAAGATTTTCGAAAACTCTCAACGAACACAGCAATATTGCCCTTGAAATTTAATATAATTCACCGATTTAACCGTAATTTCAATGTAAAATTGGTCGCCAAATCTAAATTTATTAACATAGGGAACCGATTGTATCAGGTAGATCAGCTACAACCATTCTTCCATGATTTTAATGTGAACATTAAAAGGAAAGAAATATAATGTCTTTCGTACCATCTCTTTGAAGTGATTACAATCTAACAGTGACTCTCAAATAATCAAGATTTCACTGGCTGGGAAGTTTGGAAAATTTCCCGGTTAACTGAACAGCGGTGTTACAGAAAATGTCAGAATGGAACTATTATTATTAAAAATTTAGTGATGGCGGCATTAAATACACGTTTTAAACATGCAATAAAATACGCTTTAAACTGCAAACAACTACTGTTCCTTCCCAGACCGTTTTATTTTTCTTTGAGTTGGAGAAAGTAGTGTTTCACTGGCTGGGAGGTTTGGTAAATTTCCTGATTGTCGCCAAACTTTACGACGCCAAATGCGAAGAGGAACTGATAAGCCATCCCTAAATTTTTAACAATGATAGTTCCATTGTGACATTTTCGGGAACCCCGAATTTTGAGGAAGTCAACTTAATAAATTTAAATTCACTTTAACCTCCTCTGAAGAAAAAATATTATATCCTTTAGTTCAAATGCGCTCCACAACCTTTTAAATTCCACTTAAAGTCATGTTAAAGTTTAAATCAATTCGCCAAATAAATATAAGAGACAGAAAGTTAAGTAAGTAACAGGAGATATTAATTAATCAAATTGAATAAATTTTCAAGGCTTAAATCTATACGCAAATTTAAACCACAAAGTAACTTCAGGGACGAAAGAGCAGCTGATCAGGAAAATGGCTCTAGTGTTTCAGTTCTGCTTAGAGTTCAGCCTTGAAAATTGACTAAATTTGATTAATTAATATCTCCTGTCCTAATTAACGGACAGAAACGTGCTAAAACTTTTCTTTTTCAGAAAAAAAAAACCTTTCCAACGATATATAATGTTTTGCGGTGGGGGGAGGTTTTCCCCCCTCAATTATGGCGGATACACCAAAAATGAGACTAATTAATTAATTTAAAAATAACTAATTCGAAATTAAAAATTTGGGCTTCGAGGTGCACGAGGGCGGGGTACGTTCGAATTTTTGAGCCAAGTTTCAGGTCTGTGGGTGCTGCGGGGGCTTCTGGCCAGCGGTTACAAACATACAGACAAACGAACACCGTCATCTTTATATATATAGATAATAATCACATGTTAATTTTAAAAAATGCAATCATACAAAAATATTATTTTTTAAAAAAATATTCTCATTCCCCCTTCCCTTCTTTAGGTTGTGGCTGATCTTGAGTGGAGCAATTCTTGACTGGGGCGAAGGATTCCCATCCATATGCACAGAAAAGAGCAGAAAGTAAGTTCAATTTTTGATTACTTTTCAGCAGGGTTCGCCGATACATATCAGTAGATATATATCCCGTATTTATTCTGAAAATATCACGATATTTTGATATTTTCGATATTTATTTTTTGAAATGCGATATTTTCAATAGAAAAATTGTCTTCATCATATTAATGATGTCATCTTTAGTATGATGTAATAAATAATATGATATTCCTTTTTTATTTTTTGATAATAAAATTAGAAGTTAAAAAACAACTTGAATAGAGATGAAAAATGCCTAGTTAAAAATGAAAAGTTAATCAGAATATGGAAATGTGTCTAATGTTTGTACAATGTGTGTTAGTGCTAAAAAATAATAATACAACCGAAAAATGCAACATATAGTTTTTGTTTTAGTAACAAAATTACTATGTAAAACAAAACAAAAGATTTAAATTTTATATTTGTTTTTTATTTTGTTCAGTTAAAGTTTTGTTTTATGTCTTTGCAATGTGATAAAACGATAAATAAGTTGTTTAGTTGTAATGTTTTTCAAATAAAGTCAATATTATAGTTTGAAGTATTAATTAATAAAAAAGTTGTGGTATAAAAAAAAATACATATAAATATTACATATTGTAATAATCAATTACACTAATAGTGTATAATGTACGGTTATCAATAAGTTTTCATGTTTTGGTTTGATATTACATGATAGTTGATATTTATGTATCCGGGTAATTCCATTGTGACTAACATAACAGTTAGAACAAATTTTTAATATTATTTTCTGTTTGCTAGCCATATTTTTTGTCACAATACCAAAAACAAGGTGTTATTCTTCTCTGCATAGATGAGTTGTTTAAGTTAATATAAAAAAATAATATTACTTTCAATTTTTGACGGTTATGGAACATTTTGATCAACGTGACTAACATAACAGATTTGCAACCCTCAAAATTTTGCATTAAATTCATCAACACAATTCTCTAAAACTAAACCAAAAACAAATATTTTTTTCACTGATAGTATCTATGTGAAAGGTTATTTTCACATTAATAATTGTAAATTTGGCATATATTTTAAATGATATTGCAAAAAGTAGTGTTTTAATAAAAATCGCCTGTGACTAACATAACACACGATTAGACATTTAACTTTAAGTATATTACAGGTAATATTAGTACAAATATTAGACTGCAAACAAGATTTTATTGAAGCTTAATACACATGTTTACTTGTAAACAAAATTTCCAGTTCAATTTTGTAATAATGTCTGCGGGAATTTGCAGCTGTTTGCTGGCTTTCGAAATTTGGGTTCTTTAAATTTAAAATTTATCCACATTTGCGGGAAACACAAAGATTGTTTCAGAGCTTTTGCTCTTGTAGAGTTCATAATCATTTTCATTCATGTTTAAAACCTACTTAACATATAGACTTACAAGATGTAAATACCACCACAATAAAATTACCCACTGTGCATTGTCTTAGCTTTTGTATCTCGGAACAGTCCGGGAGAATTTCCTTCAAAATTATCAGCAGCTTCATCTTCCACAATTTCCATAAAAAAACTTATTTTCTTGGGATTTCATCCCCTGTATTTTTTAATGAACAAATTTAAAATTTCTCCATATTTACAGCATATCATTCTTTCCGAAAAACCTTTTTCGGGGATTCCCGTTTTCAAACAACAAGTCTAACTCTTTCTTTTCAACCATGTCACTTTCACTCACAAACAATCAGTTTATCTTCAATTCTTGTTTTTTTAATTCCTGAAATAGTTCCTATGCATAAATTACCAAAGTTTGCCCATGTAAAACGCTGCTCCACACGTTGTACTATACATGAAGGCACTTTCCATGATCCAATGTCATAAAACTCCATGACCTATAGATGCTGGAGGCAGTTAGGGTCATATCTGTTTTTTAAGTGAGCAGCAGCTCCATATGTTCATAGAAAAACTTATTGCACAGTGATACCGCACATAGCTTTAAAGTCATTTAAAATTCTTTCATTGAAGATGTTGACTTCATATGTCGATTACTTGCGTCGCAAATTACAGCATAAAATTTTGACCCCAAATTTACCTTTAAAAAAACTGCTTTCAAAAAAAAAATACTGCAGTATATATGGTCACACTAATTTCTTCATAATAAGAGGTTCAATAAATTAATTTGTTTCAAAAATAAATAGTTTGGTTAAGATTTAAGCATTTCTTGAACAGTCATGTTATGTTGGTCACACACAATGATGTTATGTTAGTCACAAGTCCTATGGTTAGAAAAAAGGACATTCTTTATGAACAACCTTATCAATCTAACTGTGCACATAACACAGAAGAGATCAGGGGAAAAAATGTAAAAAATATTATTTCCAGAAGGAAATAACTGAATTAATTCATGTTTTTGTGACTAACATAACAAATAAAACAGACTAAATAGTTACTGACTTTGCAATATTTATTTTATGATAAAACAAAAAATATTATATATTGCTGTAAAGCAAAAGAACCATACTTCAATTATTAAAAAAAAATTCATTATTATTTGCAGTTTTTTTTTTAACTATATATGAATATGAAAAGTTAGAAAAATATGCGATGTTTTGGGTAACTGCATATCTTATCTTTACAGCCATTTTGTAGGTGTTTAGAGTAATATTTTGTGAGAACTGAGGTTAAATTCTAAAAATTTGAAAAATTATCTTTAAAATGATGTATCACACAATGTATATATTTGAAGATGAAAAAATCATGTATAGGTTGACATTTACATGGAATTACCCATATGATGATACTGTAATTATTTTTATATGAACATAATAGTCAATATCCAGTATAGTAGCCAACATCATCATTAGGTTATGTAATTTTTAAAACATTAAACTATTACATTTCAGCAAAAATGGCTGCATAACATTTCATTGTTGTAAATTTTAATGTATATTTATGTAGAGAAATATTGAAAGAAACATTAATTTTTAGTCTGTACTGTCATAATACTTATTTAAGGAAATAAATAACATTGATTTGAGGATGTAGTTACTGATTAAAGGATTAAGCTTGCGCGAATTGAAAATATCGGATATATATCAAAATATCGGATATTTTTGAAAATATCACTATATTTACGAACCCTGCTTTTCAGCTTATAATTGAAATGATTAATGCATTGCTAATTCCTACTGTGCATTCATTTAACATATGGAGTTTTTATTAAGTTTTATGCTCAATATAGTCCTGTTATGGACCGCTTAATTATTACTAATATTTTATTTAATAATTTTATAGCTATACAGAAAGTTCTCTAAAAATAGCTTGAAGCTAATTTTTAAGTTAATTTCATGAACTAAAATGTGTGGTCGGTGACCATTACTTGTGCACCCATACACGATCTAAGTCAAAATACTTGTGTCTGTGTGTGTTTGATAGCCGAAGTCATGTGCAAATGAAACATCTTTCATGTTAGTCATTGTCAGTTCCATACATAGCGCCCTTGTGGTTGGGGGAGGGGGGCGGCAAAAGGTTTGAAGGCGCACAATCCAGAAAATTAGCTCTATAAGTTACAGGGGGAAAATATTTTTTATATCGTAATAGGGGATGGGGGTACACTTACAAATCTTGCGGGGGAGCACACCTTAGTCTATGTATGCTATTGGTCATTGTCATGTGATGAAATATGTTGACTTGACTAATAATTGACTTACTGTAAAATGTTTTTATTCTTATCTATTAAATGCAAAGTTACCTCACTTCATTCAATCATCTTCATTCATTTGATTTTTGTTGTGATGTGGATCAAATAATTTCCCGGAGTGGGTAGATAAATGATTTTGGGGCAATTATCCAGGTATTTGCCCCAGGCTAATTACATACTCAAACTTGGGTATTTTGTTTTTAAAAAAATGTACACACAGATTTAGTTTGGGCGAGGTAAAGAAAGTTTCCCCGCATTATCAAATACTCTGTTTAATTGAATATTATTTATTTCAATCAACAATATTAGTTTAATCGGGGCCAATAGTACATACATATATATATTGCATAGTCTATGATACTTTTATTAGAATTGTTAAAAGATGTAAGTTAGTTTTTAATGGATCTAAGAACCTTTACAATGTGATAGTTAGAAAAATATCAGTTGTCAATTTTAAGAATTTTTGAAATAATATCACAACTACCATCATAAAAATCGAAAGTTAAAAATCAACGTAAATAAAGCACAAATTAGGTTAGTTAGCACAAAAAAGCTGTGAGGGAACTGATAGTTCTCTCACAGCTTTCATGTTGTGTTGCTCCATTGTAGCCTTGAAATAGCTATATGCTGTACTTTTTACCTAATTTGCTTTATTTACATTGATTTTTAACTTCAATTATATTTTAGCACAAAGCTTATTTGATCATTTTTCATTTACCATTACAGTCGACTCTCGTTATAACGACCACACGTTATAAAGACCATCCCAATATAACGACCGGTGAGAAAAACCCCGACTGTATCCCTATATATGCTATGTTCGACCTCTTATAGCGACCACTCGTTATAAAGACCGTTTTCTGTAGGACGGAGACGGTCGTTATATCGAGCGTCGACTGTATAACTGTTTGCTGAATTTCATTTTGAGCTCTATTATCAGTACTCTTCATCAATCACATCTCTTTCAATTTAAAAATTTACTGAACATTCTTAGTCTTTTTTTAATTAAAATTTTATTCTTTTTAAATCTGGGAAAATACTACAGAGATCTTATGCTACTAGAGTATGCTTCTTTATCCGCTAGGCTAAAACTGACTCATCATGTGGAGAGAGTCGTGGTAGAAAAAGAGGGGAGGGGAGCTGTTTGTGATCTTTGTCGCCACGTCATAATGAAGTTAGAGTATGTTTAACTAAGTTTGCACTTAAACCGCATTCATGTGTACAGTCAAACTGCAACAGTACTGCATATTCTAGTAAGATTGTAGCTCTATGGAACATACATTATTAAAAGAAAAAGGTTATTATTTGAAACAAGTATTTTATTTGTATGACAAAATATATGATGTTGCATGTTATTTGTTTTTTCTTATTTATATATTTTATGTCTATAAAAGTTTGTAAGACAGGTTTCATTGTTCTAAATTTTCTTTGTTTAATATATATATATATTTATATTTCAATATATTATACTCAAAGCTTGGTATTATGTGTATATTGGGTTCACTGGAAAATAAATATCTGGATAATTTACATTGGTGATTGCGTGTTGGATGCTAAAGCATAACATGTACATAGTAGCTTAAGCTTTGGCACTTTGGTCAAACTCTGTTTCCTGCTATCATTATTGTATATAAGGGTGTATTACAAAATTTTTTTTTGGGAAATTCAAAATTTCAAGTTGATAAAAAGTTGCCACTATATTCATTGTTACTAATAGAAATATTTGAAATTGAAAGATATTTAGGTATGCGGGATTACCTTGAAGTTTCAAGTTTTTTAGTAAAACGATGATTTTTTAAAAGAATGTATAAATTATATCTAAAGCAAAAATAATTATTTTAGTGCAAAAATGGACTACTTAAAAAGTAATCTATCAATAAAAAATGTATTGTAGCTAAAATTTAACTTTTAGATTTCCATAAATAGTTATAAAAAACATCACATTTTTGCTAGTCTGTCATATTTTTAGAATATTTACGTATCCTACAGAATAATTTTTATTATTGTACCAATAAGTACAAACATTGAAGTACTGCGTTTTTAAATAGGGACTTGAAACTTCAAGGTGATCCCGGCATACCTAAATAGTTTTCAATTTCAAAATAAATTTTTTCGGTAACTATGTGAATATAGTTGCAACTTTTTGTTAACTTGAAATTTTGAATTTCCCAAAAAAAAAAATTGTGATACTCTATTGTATATATTTTCATATTTAAAATTGAAATGTAGTGAAGTTAAAGAAATGTTTGGTTGTTTTCAATATTTGTGTCAGGTAAATTTTACATACCCATTGTAAACAGTCCAGTATTGGCACTTGATGCCAAATTGTTTTTTCCTTAAAATTTCCTCTTAAGTTTGTATTACAGCTGCATTGTTTTCCCATACGTTCTTTAAAGAACTATAAAATACTTAAGTGAATTAAAGTGGTCCCTTTAAGAGCTTAATTTTGAGTAATATGTCTTAATTATTTTATTACGAAGATCTTTTAATTTCCGAGAAACTGGGAAAAAATTCCTTGTCAAGATATAATAAGAAGGGACAGAGAAAAATTGTGTTTTTTAAAATGCTTCATTCTGATTTACACTGTTTAGTATGAGCCGTACCCTGCTGTGTTAAATCAAAACTTATGTTTTCTCGTTGTATTGTCTTTGTAGGGCATTATTTAGGGAAACTCCCAAGCTAAGGAATCCAAGTGCAGAAAATGTTTGGAAATAGGGTTGTTCAACCAAAACCTTTAAACAAAAAACAGGACTGAGTTTTTCTAGTTAAAGAATGTTTGTATCATTATTTTGTAAATAAATATTTTTGTTTCACATTGTTTGTTTTTATTATTTACATTAATAGAATTGGCACTTATTTAAATGCATTCATTCGCTTGGTTCAAATCCTATGTATATTGTAATGCATATTTTTTAATGATAATTAACTAGTTATTTTTGTTACTGCTATTTTTATTTCAATCTGAGTTCAGACTTAACAGTTAGTTATTTCATGATGTAAATCAATTGTGCATTTTAAGAGTTGCATGTATAAACTTACTGGTGCTGAGGGTTAGTAAAATTTAGTGAAATGATTTTTGTAATTTTATATCAAGATTTAAAAGCTTAGTCTCAAAACTTAGCTTTTTTACTTTAAGACTTTACTTCATTTACACATTTGTTTTAACCATTAGCTCAATGCCTATTAAGAAATGAATAAAAAAAACAATGTATAAGTCTTTATTTAAGCATCATTAAAAGTTCGGACAATCAAATCAGAGCTATCGTGCATTAAAAAAATGAAACTAATAATTTTCAGAAAATGTTTTCCTTTGAATCAACCTATTGATCTACTAATTCACTGCATTCATGAGTCGTACCTGTACTGTTTTCTTGTGATTTACTGCATTGATTCTAAAAATTTTATTCCTGCATTGTTAACAGAGCAAAATAAGAAAAAGGTAGTTAATGACAACTGCTGTTTTTTTTAAGAAATTAAACATCTGAATTTCTACATTGATAAAGTTAAATTTTGTCATGTGCCTCTTTTCCTCTGCAATTTATAATATTTTTATGTTGTGGGAGACCACATATAAAAAAAGAGAAATTATGGTTATAAAATCATAAAGTTATGATTTAATCGAATATGATAAAATATTAACGAAAATAAAAAACCGAATACTTAAAATTTGAATAAACTAACATGCTCAACTACAACGAAGTTAATGTGACCAAATTAATGTTGTCAAAACTACGAAAATGATTCTCAATTTAACAAAACTAGGATAAAGAAATATTTCGCTACATTTGACGAAATTCATCCCCAAAAAATGACGAAAGCAGTTTCTTTAATTTGACGAAATGTTCGCTCGGGGTATATTCTTGAAAGTGATTTCATCAAAAACAAAGAAAATATCGTCAATTTTGAGAGTGCATTTCTGAAAGTGTTGATCACTATGAACACCATAAAGTAAATATATCAAAATAGAGGAAATTGGTTAAAATACAGGATTTTTTTTTAAAGGAACCACGAATGTTTCAAATTCAGAAAAGAACTTTCGGAAGAACTTAATTTTTATTCAAACATTAGAGAAAATATTTTATGCACCTTGTTAATACTTTTTAATTTTTTGAAGTTAAGTGCTTAGAAATACTATGCATTGATCATTCCATCTTCAAAATATTTGAGTATTTCATGCGAAACTGATGTGATCTTTTCAAAAAAATCATGTTATTTTAATGAACTAAAATTTTTTATGAAAAAAAAAGCCAATCCTTGTATTGCTTTTTAGTATTTTTTTTTAAAGGCAAGATGTTTGAGGGTTTGAAGTATGAGCGGACATTTAAACTTTTCTAAAAAACAAAATTCGTAAGAGTTTTTACGTTTACATTTTTGCGCATCGTTTTTTCTTATATTATTTTATTTTCCGGTGAGCTAGTTTAAGCTAATTTTTTCGTTGCTCTATTTTTCTGTTTTGCCTTTTCCCATATTTTACTCTAATTCCATACCCGTCTTTCTGTCGACAAACATGCTTATCATTTTTATGTTCTTTCAGTGTTCAACTTTTATATATATATATATATATATATATATATATATATATATATATATATATATATATATATATATATATATATATATATATATAACTATAATACTATATATATATATATATATATATATATATATATATATATATATATGTGTGTGTGTGTGTGCAAGATGGAAAATTATTTAAATTTTGCAAATTAACAAGCGCTTTTATAGCAGCTTAATATTAATAGCAAATTATATATGGAAGTTCAATAAATTAGTCCTTTAAGTGGTGCAAAATGTGTAGATTGGAAAAAACAACAAATGAACAAATTGAAATTTTAGAGAAACATTTAAAAATTTGCGAAACAATATAAACATATAAAAAGAACAAACGAAAAAGATAAGGCAGCACATTACCCATGTTTGTTCTTTTTGTATGTTTATATTGTTTCGCAAATTTTCAAATATTTCTCTTAAGTTTTTTAAATTTTCAATTTGTATTTGTTGTTCTACACATTTTGCGACACTTTATTCCATACATAATTTGCTATTAATATTAAGCTGCTATAAAATCGCTTGTTAATTTGCAAAATTTAAATAATTTTCCATCTTGCATATATACAGGGTGTCCACTCCTATCGTGGACCAATAGCTAATTTCTTAACCGTTAGAGATAAGCATATAGTTCATTTAGGAAAAAATCTCTAAATTACGAAAGGAATTTTGGGTCTACTCAATGTTTTTCAAAAAATCAAATTTTGAAAGAGTTAAGAAATTTAGATTTTTATACAGACCCCAACCTATCAATCATATTTAGTAAAACATTCTTGACACTGTAACGTTTAAAACTAAAAAAAATTACTGTTCTTACACAAAAATTGACCGAGTAATGACGTTTTGAAAAATCAAGATTATTTCATGAGAGATCGCTCCACCGATGACGTCATGAAATATTGCAAAATCTTGATTTTTCAAAACGTCATAACTCGGCCAATTTTTGTGGTAGAACTGATTTTTTTAAAGTTTTAAACGTTACAGTGTCAAGAATGTTTTACTAAATATGATTGATTGGACTGGTGGGCTGTATAAAAATCTAAATTTCGTAACTCTTTCAAGATTTGATTTTTTGAAAAACATTGAATAGGCCCAAAATTCCTTTCGTAATTTAGAGATTTTTTCCTAAATGAACTATAAATGCTTATCTCTAACGGTAAAGAAATTAGCTATTGGTCCACGATAGGAGTGGACACAGTGGCGTACATAGCGCCCCCGCAACCCCCGCGGCGCGGGGGGGCGCAAGACGATTGAGGGCGCTCGATCAAGAAAAATAGCACTATGAGTTACACGGGGAAAGTATTTTTTTATATTTTAATAGGGGGCAGGGGCGCACTTATAAATCTTGCGGGGGAGCGCATCTTAGTCTATGTACGCTACTGAGTGGACACCCTGTATATAAGTATAAGCGGGGATAAAAAGAACCGAAAAAATTAAGAACGGAGAATTGAGAAACGAAAAAGTGACGAACGGAAAAATGACGAATGGACATTTCTGAAAATCACGGAAATAGTATTAACGAAACGGAAAAACTCCGGCAACTCAGCTGCCGTATATTTTTCCGTTATTTTCAGGACATTTCTCAAAATCACGGAAATATAATTAACGAAACGGAAACACTCCGGCAACTCAGCTGCCGTATATTTTTTCATTATTTTCAGGAAATTTTTTTAACAGTGTGGTCAGGCTGAAAGGGGAAATCTAAATTTCCAATTTCTTAAAAATTCATACGAATTTTGACTATTCAATTTTGTGTATGAGTTTCATTGAAACACCCTACCCGGCAGAAACCCGGGCAGCGCCGTGTACCCGGCTAGTTTTACATAAGAATCAGCCGGAATAGTGGCAGAAGCATTTTGAAAGTTTTATTTTGCCGCTCAGTGTAATAAGACCGTGTTCACCGGTCGTTCTTTTCGATCACAGCCGAATCATTTGTTGATCTGATCATTTTGTTGCAGTGAATTTAAAAGTTCACTGCAACAAAATGAAATTTCAACCAGTCTTGGCTTCGTTCGCAAATATATTTCTGAGGGCCAGCAAGTGAAGGCTTACCTCGAGCATTAAAATAGTGATGACGATTTAAGAAAGAAAAAAGTGTCATCTTTGTACTTTGTTGAATTGAGCTCAGCCTCGAACGTTTAAACAACTTTTAGTAATTTAAGTTTGGCTGATGGTAGCGTTACTATAGCAATATTTTTGTTGTTTTTCTAAAGTTAATTTTTATTTTTCCCCCCTCTCTTTTGCTCTTGTATGCTGGGATGTGTTTTTGTGTACGTTAAATTAAATACATTTTTATCCTTCATATATTTGCAATCCGTGCTTAAGCTTCCATGACTTTCCTAAAGTCCATCAATCTTATGCGTGGCAGCATTAGCATAAAATATTCATAGAACGTTCTTTCACTTAAATTTTTTAGATTCCTACGCTGACGAAGATTTAAGAAGAGTTTATAGCAGAAGACTTTGAAGATTAAAGGAGATTTAAAGAACAGGTAAGCTTTCAATAAGCAGTCCTAAGAAAGATTTTCGTTGTTTATGTCACTCGTTTATGCACCATGGACACTGGACATTTTGTAGAATGAATGTGAACAAAAAAATTCATTGAGACTGTCTCGATTATGGTCTGATTTGTATACAATCAAGTTGGTACTTTTCCGTTATAGGTACGTCACTTGGTTTGGCGACTTGTATCTTGACGGTAATCGAAAGATTGATTGAACGATTAGCGATATCAAGTAGTGTGTGTGCCAAAGCTGTTGAGGTTTTCCAGAGTGAGAAATCGATTAAAGCAGACAAGAATACAAATTGCGCCAAGTGATATACTTTGCATATAAAAACGAAATTTAAAATCTCCGATACATGCTGCCACTTTTAAAAGGGTAAATCATTTATTACGACATTCGACGCACCGCCAAACGTCACTAAGGATTTTTTTTTCACAGGAAGAGATGTGAATATTTTTATAATAGAGATTTCTTGGCAGAAAATTGAAGGAAAAATGTGGCTTCTCGCCACCTTTTAAAGTATCTCCCAAGTAGTTGTAGTTAACCCCTAAGGATGAGCTAAAGCCCGATGTTCTATCCAACAATGAATAATGAGGGATATGTTTTGTTGACCTCTTTCACTTCGAAGAAAGTTTTCCTTTATGTCTTTGTTTACTTGGAACAGCTTTAGTTTTTTCCCCGGGTTGGCGACATTTTATCGAATCGGTACGAAAAGGATAAGTGTTAGCATAAAAGTAGAAAGCTAACTTTGAACTGGATCATCGTATGTGTATTTATGATCTAACTTGAGAGGTGACGGAGACAGACAAATTTTCATGAACAAAATCTAGAGTTTATTTTTACAAAAACCCTTAAGCACGTATTCGTGCATCCAGAAAACAGAAAATAGAATATATACTTATTATCAGGGGCGGCAAATAAGGGGGGCAAGAGGGGGCGGTCGCACCCCCAAATATTTTTCGCAGAATGTTAAAAACGGGTAAATTCGATTTATGTATCCCACCAATCAATCATCACGCGCAAAAGAAACTAAAAAAGATTGCCCATTTTCAACAAAAATTATAAAATTCATCCCTTAATATATTCTCAACATGATTTCTAATAAGAGAGTAATTTGAAAAATAATGCTCTGTGAAACAAGTACAACGGGACAAGAAAGGATTTTTAACTTTAACTGTTTGGGAAATAGCACAAGACGCTGGAAATTGATGGGAAAAAAAATCTTCTTCACTCCAAACATCGCAGATTAAAACTTAACTTAAAGTTAAAAACTAATTTCTAATCACGGCGCTTTATGTGATAACTAATTACAAAATAATTTTAAAGTTTGGTCATAATAATTAAAATTGTTCAAATAACTTCAATTTTTCTTCATATTAAATCTAGTTTAAGAAAAATTTATTTTAACTAACGTGTATTTTTTCCATTCTGAGATGCTTCATATTTAACAAACTTGCCCCCTCAAACGAAATGTTGAAATGCCGCCCCTGCTTATTATACATGGCAGTTGTTGCAGAAATTCAGTCCCCAGTGGACGTCAAAACCAGCTGAAGCATATTTATATGTTGTTTTCTTGTTGGTGGTAGTCATGACGAAAAATTGAAGTAACGAAGACTTAAAACACCTCACAGTCAGACGAACCACAACGCCGCACACAGCAACGATCCAAGTGAGCTTCAGCCAGCAAGCCGCCAATCTTCAATCCTCACTTCTGCTTCTTTGCGCATCAGTCCACACGAGTTTATATGGCTCCACATGCTCATTTGCATAGTCACGCGCATGCTGAATTTACATACACACTTGTAAAAAATAATTGCATTAGTGAATTACGAATCAAAATGCGGTATGTAAATGCGGTTAGAATAAGTGTTGAAATTTATTATTTTTTTTAAACTAACCACAGCCAGACCACCGGGGACAAACTTAAACATATATTTTTTTCGAGTCCTGGAGTGACAAGAACATAATGTTTGCTAACAGTAAGAAATCGTCACATTTTGCAACCTAAAAGCAAATTGGCAACTAAAGCTATGAAGGATCACCCAAATACAAGACAACACAATTGGCGAGTTATCCAACCAACCGTTTATTTTTAAATTAAATGTAATGGCAAAAACAGATCGCATTCTATCAGTATTGGGAGCAAATATCGAACAGCTCGTTATAGTCTCCAGAGACAGCAAATTCGTCAAAGTGGAATAGCCAAGACAGGTGAAGGAAGAAAAACCTGGTGCAGAAACTGAGTACATGTTGCTGCAAATCGCATGCAATATTTCAACCCGCCAGCTGGGGCAACTTTACTTTTCGAGGGGGGAGGGCTTTATGAGGCTACCGTCTGCGCATGCGTATTGGAGGTTATGGGCCGAGATGGCGAAACTGCGGTCTCTGGCTTCTGCCCCCAATGTGTTTTTTTTTTTTTTAAAGAATGCTGAAACAAATCTAACTTACATTGCGTCTCACAAAAGGTTGGAATGACAGACAAAACAAGCAGCTTAATTTAAGGGCCTGGCTCCATATCAGCAGAAAACCGACCGAAACCGAAGGCACAAACCGAAAATCCGGGTACTTTCCGTTTCCTTTAAATTGAAAGTACCCTGATTTTGGGTTAGTTTTCTGTTGATGTGGAGCCAGGCCCTAAGTATCCCTGAATACCGACGCATCACACAATGATGCCTGTACGTGTCTCGTACGGTTTTCCTTTCTTTCAACATACAGCAGAGTCCCGAAAACTCGGTCGGCAGCTGAACTCTATACGCTCCACGGTACCGATCCACCCATAGCTTCGAAGACGGACGGGCAGACGGCAAGAAGCACTCCGACGCAGCTGTCCCATACGCGGAGAATGGATGCAGACACGAGACTCTTGACGTAAGTTAACTGAACTTTTTCTTTTTTTTCCACATTCCAATCAAAGATGACGGGGTGAGTTGGGGGTAAAGGGGAACAGAACTTTTGGTTTCAATTTACATTGAAGCAAATGTAGGATCTGAAATTAAAACATCCAAGTTTCAGACATTGCGTTCGAGACTACAGTCTCTGAGAGTCACTGGGGAGTGAAACATTTCACTTTAGATTTTTTTTTGGCCCAAATCAGACCTAATTTCCTCTTACTCCGAAAACGTGGGCATAAATGGAAACACCCCATTTATTTTGCATGAGGCTGATTTAAGTTTCGCGACTTATCGTGCATTGTACGATAACCAATTTTTTTTATGTTGTTTTTTACGTAATCAAGTTGCGACACGTAAGTCGCACATGACCCGCCGAAACCTCCAAATGTAATATGAAACTATTTATTTGAAAAAAATCGGACAAAAATGTATAAGAATTTGTGCAAAATGCATCAAAAACATTTGCAGCAGTATTTAATGTTTCAAAAAAAAAAAAAATAAAGGAGTCATTTCCATTTATCCCAGAGTGCGGGATATGTCGTAAGGGGTCAAAGAAGACATCTGAATTGTACATCAAAAAATAGCTGGGAAGGTGAAATTCGAAAATAATTGATTCCAGTCTCCTTCCAAATGACAGGTAAAACGCGTTGAATCCTGAGTATCTTGGCACCTTAGACCTGCTCGAAAGGAAAAGAAATGCGTTTTTTTTTTTTTTTGTTTCAAATGGGGCTGCGTTCAGCTTCTTGCCATTTGAAGACAAAGTGCATTCCCCAGCACCGGCATCCACTCTTTCACGTGGCACCACCATCAGCGGAATGCCATTGCCACGAGAATTTCCACGCGAGTTTCCCCACTAGATGGAGGCACCTGGGCTCTATTCGATGCCAAGCTACACAATTTCGTTCGGAGATACTACAAGTCAAACAAGTACTCGAGTGATCTTTTGCATGCCGCATAATCACGAAAATCCACCGACTGGAACAGGGTTCGATCCCGCTCCTTTGGGCATGAGAGGCCATCGTCTTAACCACTACACCATTCTGTCGGCAGAAGTGCAAGGTTACTCAACTTTAATAGATATGGGGTTTGTTTCCTCATAGTCCCAACGGACCCTAAATAACTCGATTTGTTGTTTTTCGGTAGAGAAGTCCAAGAAAGATCACGCAGTTGCCCTTAGGTCAGCGAATGTGGTGTGCTTGTATAGATTTCGCCACTTGGACTGCAGGTTCTGAGTATGGGTCTTCTTCGGTGGGGTCACTTAGGTCGGGCATTCCCAGCCGACGGGTCGCGACCCCAAATGGGGTCGTAGAGTTTTTTTTCCATGGACTCGCGACATTATTCTCATCTTGAAGTACATGATAGTACGCAATTTTAAAACTACAGCACGAGGAAAGAGAGAGCATCGCTTCTAGTTTTCTTTGGGGCGATGAGAATGAAGGTTCATTTAAAGCAGTGGTTCCCAACCTGTGGGTCGCGACCCCAAATGGGGCGCTTTATGGGCCATCCAAATTCCACACGCATTAGAGAATCCGAAGGAGTTCCTTGAGGAAATCGTCTACTTGCGTATGGGAATTCTGTTTAGGTATTCCCGCGGATATCCGGAAGCTCTAAATACATAATAGTATCCAATTTTAAAACTATAATATAAAGAATAACATTTTCGTTAGGGCATTGTGAATTACGGTTGATCGTATTTATGTGTACAGTTTAACAATTTGTTTCAAAAATATTCATCGAGCTCTTTTTCCATCACTAATCAATTGTATTGTGGGCAAGTTTCAGTAAAATTACCAAGTTTTATTTTTAATTGTTTGTGTTTACCGCAACTATATGATAAATTGGTTAATTAATATTTGAGTGACAGTGTTCTGGATGCCTCGAATCAACCTCTTGGCAATTATTACAACTTGGATAATCTTTTTAGTTCCACCTGGAGACATTCATATTTTTGTGATGTCTCATTCGTTCACAGGCGTTTTTGAAAGTGGTTACAATTTATCTAACGTCATCTAATGGCGTGATTTGAAATGTATCCCTTAAAGGGGTGGCTAGAGAGGTGTTAAGTTTAAAGTTTGGGAGAGCTGTAGCATCGGCTCCAGAAGTGGGCGTGTCTCTCTGGCTTTGGTATGGTCCTGATTGAGTCAGCGCTGTCTTGTGACATTTATTCTATACTGATAACAAAGCTGAAGAGTTTGTTTGTTTGAACGCGCTAATATCAGGAACTACTGGTTCGAACTGAAAAATTCCTCTTCTGTTGAAAGTCGATTTGATCAGGAGGGCTTTAGGCGAAATGACATTACGCTATATGAAAGGAGTTATTATAGTTTAAAAATAATAATGGCCGAAAAGCACGAGCGGATTAGTTTCCACTCGTCTCGAGAGATGGCGTTCATTTTTAGTTTTTTTTGGCAACTGTGCGCAGAGGGCGCTGGCCGTGGCGAGCCAACGTGGCTGCGAGTTTGTTGCTCTACCGAAAGCGGATGCGTCACTGGACATCGCTTTCATTTCTAAGGTAGCCCGTGCAACACCGGCCACGCAGCTAGTATGATATGAAACTATTCTTTTTTTTGAAAATAGTAAAATAAAATACAAAAAACTTTTTAAAATTCAAAGACTATTTCTGTCCGCTCATTCGCACTAAAAAGTATGAATTAAACTAAGTATTCGATATAGTGATTATAGTGCTCAGAAATTTCAGTTCATCTTTATGTATTTATATTTACTTTAATGCTAAAGCAGTCAATATAATAAGTAATTCTTTTCTTGATTATAATGCTCAAAAATTCCAGCTCATCTTGATATATTTATATTTACGTTAATTCTAAAGCAGCCAATAAAGTTTAAATTAAAAATTTGATTTAAGAAATAGGCGGTATAGTAAAAGCTATTCGTAATAAACAGTATAAACTTACATCGACATTTGACCTGAGCATAACTTTGGCACCAATAAAAATTTGTGCCAATCGCGTTGTCGCCTAGTTTTTTTTTCGTTCTTCTAAAATATTCATTTGTATAAAACAAGTTGCGTTTTAAAATCAGTATAGTATTAAAAGAACAAGAACAATAAAATATTTACATTGCGTTTTAAAAGGTCATATAAACAAACTACCAGTGATCTTCAGTCTTCCGCTCTCCCAACTGAGCTTTTTCGGTTCAAACAAACTAATGTTATCTGAACAAACTAATGCTATATCATCGCCTTCTATCGGCCTGTTGCCACGCATACCATCCAAAAGTATATTCCTAACACCTTTTCAGAGGAGCGACCTGATGCTTCGTGCCGTTAGCACACAAACATCGTCACACAAGCAAAATACATATATATATATACTAAAGGCTTATATTTAAGGTTTGTAATGATTTACTCCTCGGAAATCTACAGCACACTCCCCTTCCTACACCCGGCCACCCCAATATTTTCCTCTCTCGTCCTGTTGCCAAACGTGAATTAGAAAAGTCCATTCCAAACGTATTGACAGCAGAGCGGCCTGACGCTTTGTGCCATTATCACAAGAGAATCCTCACATAAATAAATAAAAGCATTTATATTAAACGCGTACTTTTTAAGCTCATATAATGACTTGATGCCCAAATTCCGCAACACATTCCCTTCCTTCCACCTGGCCACCCCCAACATCTTCGTCTCTCTCTTTTTCTTACTTGTCCCTTTTAAAATTCAATTCTAAACGTCTTTACAGCGGAGCGGCGTCACGCATTGTTCCGTTCGCACGCATGATGATTCTTACATAAGTAAAAATATTTATATGAGAGGCTTATAGATAGCTCACGTGAAGATGAAATGCCCACAAAAGGTAGAAAAAGCAAGTACAGAAAAAAAAAATTAAAAAAAATACAGCAGAGTGAGGGAACGCACTGTGCCGCTCGCGCCACTATAAAGCGGAAGTTCACGCGGCTGGATTTAACTCTGCAACCGGGAGCAAAAGGTGAAAACCATGACAGAAGCAAGTACAGAAAAAGTCTTTAATAATAATAATAACAATGGTTTCTCTCCCTCTAGATTCGACGATGCATCTGCTTACTCTCTGGAACTTCCTCTTCTTCGCTTCCCTGGTGGGGCTCTTCTTCCTCTTCCTGATCTGATCCACAATTGACTTCACTTCACTTCACACTCCAGGGTCCCCCGTACCTACCACAGCTTCGTGGTTTAACCGGGATAGGGCCCTGAAGAGCGCTCTGTTCTTAATTTTGAACCAGAATCTAGGGTCGAGCAAACCCTAGGCCCAGCACCCCCAGAGGTATCGTTTCACTTGGAGGACTTTGTGACCACGACATCCACAATTGACTATCGGACCTATGTGGATAACTGGTACGCGTACATGTATAGCTGGTTGCGGTGCATCTTCGCCATCTTTGGCCACTGCACCGCGGGGCTCCGGGCTCTTTCCGCGCTAGTTCCGGCTCCGGCCGCATGGCATGGACGGAGCTCGTCGATGCCCCCCGAATGCATGCTAGTGCTTCTCAGTCGAATGGGGAGGGAGTAGTCTACTATCCAGTTCGCATAGCCTCAGTAGAAGCCGGAAATACAGCGGGGGAATTTATTAAATAAAATTTTACAATTACCAGAAGAGTAATACAATAACAGTGGACGCAGCCACATCAATTTTTACAGACACTAAGCCAAAGCATTTTTTTATTTATATATAAAATAAACAAGCATGAAATGCTTTTGTGGACGCGGCCACATCAAAATATTATATAATAACCATTCGTAAGTAAAAGTTAGTATACAGTGATTGTATTGAAAAGTAAATGTTTATAACTAGAGTTAATGAACAATGCAAGAAAATGAAATAAGAGTTATTAATAAAGAAAATGATGATAAAGCAAAATTTGATTCAAATGTAAGTATAAAAAGTTCAAGCTAGTTTTAACACGTAGAGGTTTGAAATAAATATGAAAGAAAGTGACATTAAAATAATGTATAGATGTAAAAGTTAGAAGAGGCAGTAGGGAAAGAGGTAATTAAGTAAATAAAGTAATGTTAATAATAATGTATTAAAGTAATAGTGAAAGAAGTCAGGAAGAAAGTAGGTGAGTAACTAAAGAGATTTTATTAAATAAATTATTTTAGAGAAAGTTATTGATAAGAGAAAGTTAAAAGTAAGGCAAATTTTAAGTGTAATGGTAAGGAGTATAAAGTTAATAATAACAATAATAAGCATAAATAATAAAGAATAAAAGACTAATAAGGCAGAAAGCGGATTGGGCAGGGTGAACAAAAAGTCAGTAACTTTCATAACAATAGAATTGATGGTATGTAATTCTAGATTTAAGATTTAGGATAAGATTTTGGAAAGTATTACAATTTGTAGAGAAGGCTGGGTGGTCATGAGTTAAGTAAAGTAATTTTCATAACAGTTTATGCATTTTGAAAAAGTTTGTTTGTCACAGTTTTTGAAATTATGGTCAGAACCACAGTTAGAGCATACTGGATTTAAATTTTTGCATACAGAGGTTTTGTGGTTGAAAGATTGGTTTTAGAAGGTGCGGAATCTGCCAAAGTGTTCCCGGATTTTGTATTTTTCCCATCCCATATAGAGAAAACCATCGTCCATAAGCTTTTGAAAAATTGGAGGACTGCATAAGACTACCCAATTTAAACGTCTTTTTATCTCATAACTTTTTATAACTTTGAAATCAGTGGTGGAGGGGGCGCCCCCCGGGGGAGGGAGGACCCTGGCGGACAAGCCCCGGCGCCTGCTGATGACGATGGACAAGGACCAAGCCATGGAGCGCGCCCTAGACCGGGTGCAACGTCTGCACGGAGGTAAAGGCCTGGTTTCCAAGGATGCGTTTTCCGACGGGCAGGTGTGCGTCACCGTTTTTTTGCAGCGGAGTTCCTTCTACGCATGCGCACAAGATGACGGCGCATGCGTAGAAGGAACTCTACTGCAAAAAAAACCGGTGACGCACACCTGTCCGTCGGAAAACGCATCCTTGGAAACCAGGCCTTAAGGAAATCATAGTTATTACTGTTGACCCCGAGGAAAATGATCCCGTCTACACCCTCTAAACGGGGCAAGGTCGAAGCATGGAACAAGGGGGGGGGGGGTTCAAATCAATAGTTTAAACAATTTCAGTTAACTCGAAGATAATAATAATAATTATTATAATTTTCCTGTCAGTTAATATTCAACAGTTAATCAGCGGCCCTATTTTAAATGAACCCTGGCAAAAGCCTTATTACACTTTGGGTCCTCAACCATTGTTACTTGTCCTCGTAAAGTGAAGGCCAAAAAATTCAATGGGCCAGGACAGCCGGCTGTGCAAAAAGTTATGTAACCATACCACTCAGGAAATCTAAACTTTAGCAAATCAGGAAACAAATTTACCTGCGATGACTCAAAGAAATTTCGAGTTCTGGAGGGGATTAATGTTAGTCCAATTTAAAAAGTGGTTCCTCCATTCTTGGTGTGCGATATGTCCTCGACGTGAATCAAATGATATTTTATACTATAGTAAATATCATGATGCATTCGTGCTTGTGTGCCGAAGTTCAAGTATAACCCTATTGTGCCGTGCACGGTTAATCGGTAACTGGAAGGTCTCGGGTTCGATGACAGTCGCTCGAAGATCTGCCTCATTCGTACTCGCTGCATTGTTTTGTTTAAAAACTTGTTCGCAATAAAAACAAATACTGTAGGTAAAGCATTGAAATGACACAGAGTTCTCTGATAAGAAACATTTTCCAAATAAAATTAAGGATATTAAAAAAAAAGTAATGACGAACCTTTCAGCAAAATATGTACACTGAAAAGCCCATATGTACGGTCCTAAAAAAGCTCTAAAAGGCATTTTGGATTATGTTTTAAAATATTTTGATACAGATTGTAATATTGTCTAGTGTGAAATGGATGTGCGTTTAGGTACATTTTTTTCAGAAAAAAGTGTTGTAATCGCGATTAAACAGTCTGATATGATGATACAAACGTTCATAAAATAAGCAGTTTTGTCGTTTGACTGTTTTTTTAATCAAATAAACGATTTAATTAATAGAAAATATCATTCAAAGAAAAACTGGGGGAGGGGAGGGGGGAGAACTCTCTCTGCAGCCACCTCTAGTTGGTAAGTTCTGTTCAGTTTTCGCACAGAAAACAAACCAAGAGCTGCGTTTACAATTTAAAAATCTTACACTTTCGTAGGCATTTTAACGGCAAATAGGAAGGTCAGTTCTGTCAGAGGAAGTTCAAATTTAACAATCAGTACTACACTTACAAATGTCACCTTTTCCGCATGTACGAAACTGTATTTAGATTGTTGTTCCCCGTCTTGGAGGACCAAAACGATTGCTATACTTGCTTGCAACTTAACTTGACACCGACGTCGCTACGCGCGGAAGAAAAAGCGAGTTAACAGAAACCTTCTTAGCGAATCAGAAGAGACCGCCAACTGTGTGTGGACTCTTATTGGCTGGCGAGTCGATTTAAATGGCTGTACGCTTCCGCGCTACTCCGCTCGTAGAATTGAAAATATTAAAAGAAATACGAATATTATGACAAAAAAAGACTACATATGCATAGATGAAACACTCTAATCCGATTTCTAAAAGGAAGGATCTAATTTCATCCAAAATTCGGACACCGCGCAAGGAACCAAATAGCACAGTCACGTCTCAGCGACGTGCAAAAATCGTCACATTGCGACGTGCGTAATATCTCAGAGATGTTGCGGCACATCTCTGTAACGTCTCAGAGATATTCCGAGCATGTGGAAATGTCCAACTTCAGTTACGTCACAGAGTAACCAGTATGTACTGTCGCACTGCGACATTGTTGTCGCAATGTGACTATCCTTAGATATGTTCTGGGAAGGTTGAAAAAATCCAACTTCAGTTCTGTCACAGAGTAAAATGCATTAACTGTCACACTACGACATTAATTCTGAATAAACTGTAGTAAGAAAAGCTGATTTTTTATAATTAAATATTGAAAACTAAACAAATACAAATTCGAGTGCAATTAATTGTTTATATCATACATTGCGCAGGAAATTCATGAAATTAATAAAATTCGATATATAACTTATAAAGTCCCAAGCAAGAACAGTTTAGAATGAAAATAAACATTTAAAATAAGAAAATTATACGATTATAAGGACAATGATTCAATTAAATACTATATTTCCAAGCAAGAACAGTTTAGAATGAAAATAAACATTTAAAATAAGAATTATACAATTTAATATTATACCTGAGTAGGAAATCCAGCGTTTTCATTGGCGACAAACAGGATCAAGACGATTGCTGAGAGTAACAAAAAAAGATACAGCGTCAGAGAGAGTAAATAAATATTACTACTACCCTCTTTCGCCATTCCTTTCTGAATAAACTGTAGTAAGAAAAGCTGATATTTTATAATTAAATATTGAAAACTAAACAAATACAAATTCGAGTGCAATTAATTGTTTACATCGTAGACTGAGCTGGAAATTCATGAAATTAATAAAATTCAATATACAACTTATAAAGTCCCAAGCAAGAACAGGTTAGAATAAAAATAAATATTTAAAATAAGAAAATTATACAACTTAATATTATACCTGAGTAGAAAATCCAGCGATTTAAATTGGAATGAATTTTAATTGCAAGATTTTTGAAGTAAAATGAAAACATCTTTGAAAACTAACGGTCACCCCAGAATCACGAGTTATGAAAATTAAATTCATGTACATTCCTAAAAGTTTTGACTTTTGCAATCAAAATATTCTCATAAAATGAAGTTCATATGACTTTTATAACAAAAAAAAAAAAGAAAAACAATTCTATTTACTAACCATATGATTTTTGATAACAGCAGCAACAATTCTATTAACTTAAAATCCATTCAAATTTAACGAACCAACTTTTTTATAGGATCGAAGCTAATCCACATGAATGCATTTTTTTTTTAGACATACAAAACAACACAGCTTAAAATAATAAATTGTTTGAGATCGAAATAAATGGTTTAAGTTTGCGGTGGTGAACGGTTAAGCATGACATAGAAAAAAATTCATTTCCTTTCCCAAAAAACAATTAATAAGAAATTTTAGAGCAATATTGAAAAACTTTTTGCAGTAATTAAAAGAATATAACACACACAATACAAACTTACTAATAAGTTGACTTTTCAAATCGTGGAACAACAAGAGAACAACACACTTTCATAAATTTGTACGTTGCAGTGTTAATCAGCTTTCGCTGGAAGTTTAAAAAAAATTCAGTCTGCGCATGCGTGATCCGTTTCGAGAGAAGGGATTGTTTCAGAGAACGTCACACTGATACATCGTAACGACATTTGAGTGTCACATCGCGGAGACGTACTTTTTAAAGCGCAATGTGATGTGACGAGAATGAGACATTGCGACGTCGCCAGAACATTGCTGAGACTAAGTGTGCTATGTGGGGAACTACTTCCTTTGCTTCGTCTCAGCATATTTCTTCATAGTCAAGAAAGGTTGCAGTCGAGTATAGTACCACTAAGCCCAAAACAGTGAGTGGCCACTTTTTTGATGCTGTCAGTGGTCACTTTGAATCACGTTCCAAATGTCATCGCACTCCACCTCATTCTGCATATGAACATGCCATTGTACTGCATGATGTTCGTACATATACCTTAATCCATAATTTAAGCCATTTTCATTTGTTTACTCAGAATAAGGAAAGGTCTTTTGTAAGAAAAAACCTTGAAATTATAAACATTTAAGGAATAAATATGTAAATTGGAAGTCGCCAATTTGGCGCCCAACATGAAATTTTCTGGCTGCAAAAAAAAAAAAAAAATCTAGTAGCCACTGGCCAGTGGCGTCTCGACCTTTACGGCATCTTCTAATGCTCATCGCAGGTTCAACACCAGATCATTCTCGAAGTAAATGAAGCAGAGCTCGGAGCGCCGAACGATTTTGCTGTGCTACCGACGTCAGGGTTGACAGATTTAAGAACTACAAACACGGGACAGGCTTGTTGGGGGGAGATGAAGTCTAAAAATTGAATTTTTACAACTTCGACATGAAACGTTTCTCAAATTATTTTTTCTTAAATCTTTAGGAAAAATACACAATGAGCATATGAATAAAAACTAAAGTTTTTACCATTGCATAGTTTTTTTTCATGAGTATTGGTGGGGAAAGGGTTAGCGCTGAATTTTGTGAAAGTTCGTGTTTCCCTGTAATTAGCCCCCTCTTTCCTGACGCAGGCCCATCACTTCGAATTTTACCAGGGGGCAAAGGGTATAATATCCATATGCTCAATGTAAATTGTACCAAATAACAGCAAAAACCACGTCCACCTATGTGTAAATTCATTATTTTCTAAGAACTAAGGCGGCAATTGACCCCCCCCCTCTGATCCCCCAAATATCTTGCCCGTCTTATCGTGGCAGATATAATAGTATTTCTAGTGATGACATATTTGTGTGTACTTTTTCAAAATGCCAGACATATCAAAGGGAAAATTTAAATACGTGCAGAATAATTTTTAGGACACAAAAATTTTAATTGCAATTGAGCTGCAGATTAACAAGACATTCTACAGATGTTCTATATATGTGCCGTTGGTTCTCCACAGCTCTTTCCATTTGTAAAGCAGTGTGTTCTACAGCTAAACGCAGTAAGTCCACACTCATTCCACGAACATTACTATTAATTGTGTCTTTAAGATGTGCCAAGGTTGTTGGGTGTTCTCGATAAGACCGATTCTTTAAGAATCCACATAACCAAAAGTCACACGAGATGAGATAAGGCGAGCGAGGAGGCCAAGGTGTTGGGAAACAGTGGCTGATCACACCGTTATCGGTGGAAGTTGCCCGTAACATCTGTTGAACGCCACGAAGAATATGGGGAGGTGCACCACTCTATAAATACAGTATAACCTCGATTTAACGATTACCTATGGACTGTAAAAAATTATCCTTAAATCGAGGATATCGTTAAATCGAGAAAGCATACTTATAAATTAAACGGATCAAACTATTGATAATTAAGTGAACGCTTAAACATACGTTATTTTGCTTCTTTGAGAAAACTGCGCATTTATATTATTTCCAAAGTTATTTCATCGATCTTTGTTTTCTCGTGTTGAGAAAATTTCACCTTTTTCGACCTCATATTTTTCGACTGATCACTCTCCTCTCAAGGTGCAAAAAAATTGTGTTTGGAATGCTAGAAGTTTGGACGTTACTGAAGGATGAATCTTTTTACTATTAGAACATGAGGTCTCATGCTGTTGCAAGTAAAATAGTTAGAAAAATATTTTAAACATATATTACTGTATTTTTGACGAGAGATAATTTGACCCTGCCCTATATCATCGTTAAATCGAGGAAAGCTGTCGTTAAATTGAGGACGTTTTAACATTAAATTCAAGGCATACGAGTCGGGACCAATGAAATGTATCGTTAAATTGGGGAAATCGTTAAATCGGGTATCGTTAAATCGAAGTTATACTGTATCGTGTCTAGGAAAAACCGTTTCAGCTTTGTCTCTCAAGGTCGGTGTTGCGCATCAGCGAGTTGGAAACAACTGCCCGTGGAGAAACTGTATTCCTCTTTCTCTGCAAATCACGTTGTTGTAACCACGGAGTAGAAAGAAGGAGAGAAATGTTCTACGGATGCGCTTGTTTGAAAGTGGCAACGAATTCTCACCGCCGCCAGGGGAAAAGCTCCCTACTTCCTACGGGAGTCAATGTAAATGATACTGAATCTGTCATCTTTTTAAATGCTGCTATGGGAAAGAAAAAAATTTTTTTCAACTGGATTTTGGTGTAAACCATCGATTAACATTATGAACTAAATATGACTTTGATCCCACTGAAATTTTGCCGTATTTTTTAAGAAAGATGTTTAATC
The DNA here is from genome assembly GCA_038373865.1 of Uloborus plumipes. NCBI lineage: Eukaryota > Metazoa > Arthropoda > Arachnida > Araneae > Uloboridae > Uloborus > Uloborus plumipes. Next base: position 27,946 of record JAXGGA010009379.1, read on the forward strand.
GACCGCACCTAGCTACTTGCCAAATTTGACATATATGCGACTGTATGTGACATTTTCTTTGCATTGTACGATATAATTTTTGCTGAGAATCAGTTCTCTAAATTGTTGATAAATTAAGCATGAGGCAAAAAATTAATTTTGTCAGTATTTAATTTTGTTATTAATTAAATATATTTAGTAGACAAAATAATTATTAGTTTAAATATATTTATTAAATATATTTAGTTTATAATGTTAATCGATGGTTTGAGCAAAATTCCAATTTAAATAGAAATATTCTTGCCAACAGCAGTCTTTAAAAAATGAGATTCTGTCAGATTTGGCAAGTTGGTAAGTGCATTCGATTAAACCTATTTCTCAAAGAATACGACACCTATTTTCGTGAGATGAAAATCATATTTAATTCATAATGTCAATCGAAGATTTGCACCAAAATCCAGTTGAAAAAAATGTTTTTTCTTTCCCATATCAGCATTTAAAAAGATGACAGATTCAGTATCATTTACATTGACTCCCGTAGGAAGTAGGGAGCTTTTCCCCTGGCGGCGGTGAGAATTCGTTGCCACTTTTAGATAGCAGAGATTTAGCTCCTCCCCTTTAACCTCCTTGGTTGTAACACCCATATTAGCGTTACAGCGCCCCCAATCGGCAAATTTTTTGTACTATTTTTTTTTCTTTAAATCTCGAGCGCATGGTCTGAAGTGTGTTTTCTAAATTTCATCACATTATGACCCATACAACGTCTTGCACAGGCCCCTGAGTAGGGGAAGTTTAATTTGGACAACCCTGTATATTGATTTATACAGAATTTCGACACACTTGCAAAACGATCCTTCAGTGGTAATAGCATTATGTGCCTTCTAATACCATCATGCCCTGTAAATCCTTTCCGATAGTCATCGGTACCATTAAAATTGCAGTTGATCACGACCAGAAGATCAAGTTCCATGTCAGTTGAATTTTGGAACTTTTCTTCAATAGAAGTGAAAATAATTGCGTCATAACCTGAAAATACCGATAATTGATCAGTAAAGTCAGTAACTTAAGGAAAGAGCTGGCAGCGTACTCTTCGCACGATAACTGAAAATCGCAAGACTTCATTCCGTTCAGGATTAGGACAAAGTTCCAGTATGTTGGATAAATGACATTTTGAAAATTGTCATAATAATTGGATTTATATCATTTGTTAAGATCAGGGTATCTTCTCACTGGAGTTTACAGTCCTTAGAATATAAAGTGAGTAATTAAATCATTGCTATTTCGTGGCACTTTCCTGATTTATTTTTAAGGATTATTTTTAAGTGATCAGTTCTGTGATCACACAATTTGCAGAATTTTTTTGGGAATTCGCATCCAATAATTCATTTGAATTTGTGATTGTTGCATATTTCCTACTACTTTCTTGTTCTACCACATGCTTTTCCTTTTTCTATTGCTCTTATATTACTGAGTTTCCTTCAAACACTTTCTGAAGTACCACTAGCAGCTAATAGGGTGTGTACTGTACTTTCATTAGTCAATTAAGGTGAACGTGTATAAAATGGTAAATTACAACTGGATTCTAACAAAAAAAAAAAAAAGGACTTGAGCAGTAGATTTAGAATTTTTCCAAAGAAGCTGTAAAGGAACGGGACAATTGAATCGGTGAGTGCAAAAACGTCAGTCGAGAATTCCAAATTTTTCAGGAGAGAGAAAAAACGTCATAGCTCCTCCAAATTTTCAAATAATTGAACAATTCTTTTTTCCTGCATCATAACTTTCATGTATATTGCTATCATGCAAAAATTACATAGATTCAATCTAAATCGGGCTCAGGAAAATTGAAAATGTAATTTGGACTGATGTTTTGCACTCAATAATCTTTTACACTAGGGGGAAAAAGTTATCATACATTAGAAGTTTATATTTATGATTTCATCAGATATGAAGTAGCTCTTGCTTTATTATTGTGACACATGACTTCAAAAAAATATTAAGCTCTAAGAACGGATCAATTTTACTCATACATCGTTAAAAAAAAAATACGAAATCAAAAGAAATAAAGAACTTTAAGACTTTACAGTATAAGGACCATGGGTTATCAACAACAGTGGAAGGTTATTATAAAAATTGAGAAGCAATTGCTGAATCTGCACCAATAAGAGGAAAAACAAAAACAATATGAGTATGTACATCTCTTAAAATGGATCATGTTCTGCCATCATGTGAAGTCTTTGTATGTATTCATGAAAAAAAATTATGTGATGAACTATTTACCTGATCAATCACCTTCTTGATATTTTCCATTTTATTTATGTTGGTTGGAACGTGCCCTGAAGCATACACTGTAAAAAAAAATCTGGAAAGGTTTCTGAGTATGTCGGGCAGCTGCGGTTCATGTTATTTTCAGAAACGTTTCTGAATATGACGGAATCCTCTTTCTGTTATTTTCAGAAACGTTTCTGAATATGACGGAATCCTCTTTCTGTTATTTTCAGAAACGTTTCTGAGTATGTCGGAAACTTCTTTCTGTTATTTTCAGAAACGTTTCTGAGTATGTCGGAAGCCCCTTTCTGTTATTTTCAAAAACGTTTTTGAGTATTTCATGCAGCTGCGGTTCATGAAATTTTCAGAAAGGTTCTGATTTTCAAAGGTTCTGAGTATTTCAGAAAGCTTTCTCAGTATTTCAGAAATCTCTCTGAAATTTTCAAAAATGTTTTCCAATGTTTCTGAACCCTTTTTTTTTGTGACTTTTTTTTTCTTTTGATACACATCTGAATTATAATGATTCGTATGTTTTTTTTCTTACCGCTGAGATTAGTAATATTTCATTTTAAAAAGTAAACAAAAAATAATTAAATAAAATCCTTTTATAATTGTGTAAAAATGCAAAATTTTTATTATTAATGAATTTTATTATGTTTTTTAGTCTACCAGTTGTTTTGTTATTTGTAAAAGTTGAGGTTCATAAAAATAGCGTTATAACATAAGAAAATGGAGGATTAAAAAAGAAAAATAAAATAATTTTGTATTTTCACACCATTTTATTGATTTATTTTTTGTTTTCTTTTTGTAATGAAATATTGTTCATCTCAGCATTGAAAAAATTACTTAAATCTATTGAAATATGTGACATAAGATTTGTATTTAAAAAAAAAGTTACAGAAAAAGGATTCCAAGATGTTCGAAAACGTTTTACAATTTCAGAGAGACTTCTGGAACACTTAAGAACTCTTTTTAGTAATTTCATATACCGCAGCTGCACAATATACACACAAATGTTTTTGAAAATTATACTAAGAGGATTCGGAAATACAAAGAAATGTTTTTTGAAATTGCAGAAAGTAGATTCCGAAGTTCACAGAAACGCTTTTGGAAAGTACGGAAAGTATATTCCGAAATACCTAGAAGCTTTTCAAAAGTTACAGCAAATATACCGAAATTCTCAGAAAAGTTTTTAAAAATATCATGAACTGCAGCTGCCCATTTATTTAGAAACATGCTTTGATATTTTTGACAGTGTACGATCTTTCTTTTTTGTATGTTAAACATTTTAAGACGTACGAAGGTAGTGCAATAAGCGTTTGTGCCATAAGCGATGACTAAGAAATATTTCAATGAATTCTATAATTTATATAATATTGACATTCAAAAAGTATACAATCGCCAAGAAATGTATCTACATCAATATTCAAGAATAGTGAAGTTATGATTCATCAATGAATAATGCGTTTGGGTTTCTGGACTACGGTGTTTATTATTTATACTATATACAAAGCAGTTTTCTCGTTTCAAAGATGTACAGTTCACCAATGCACCAGATCAGCACTATAATGAACACAAGTTCACAGTTCACGTTATATGCTTTCGTGAATCGTCAGTTTTTACGCACTCGGGCTCAAACCTCCCGGTGCCGCTGTATCGTTCATTTTTGAGACCAAGTCCCCGAATTTTCATCCACAGCTCGGAGATCCCTCCTCAGCCTCGCTTCACTCGATGCTGCACAAATTGGGTCTCTCCCCTCCTCTCGGGTGTGGGTCGTATTTATGGGGGTGCCTTGACTTTCGGTCAACGGGCGCGCTAGAGGACGCACGTACGCAGATTTTGCCATCACGTACACCATCGTTCGCTCACGTACGCCCTCCTTGGGTCACGTAGCCCGTCAACCTAGGCCTACCTGACAAGTGACATGTTGGAATAGTAACAGGTGTGCTACTTTAGTCTGGAATGATATTTTCATATCCTTTATTCATTAAACAATATAAACTAGCGTGCCATTTCAAAGTTTTTGGGCGGGAGAGAGCAAAAGGTATGTGCTCGATGTGTTGAAAAGAAAAAAACATAAAAATACAAGCATAACAAAATGCATAACAAAAAGCAGTAAATTTAAATTCCCAGGGGGGTCCATTACCCCCGCCCCTTCCCCCCCCCCCCGTCCCAAATGAGGGACCTGAAGCTACATGAAATAAATTTCAAAAATTAAAACATTTACTTACTCTATATTTTCAAATGAAACTTATGAATAATGTGCCACTCGTGGTCAGAGCATTTCAAGTGAACAGAAAATGACACACTATTAAAATATTCTTCCTCACACTCGATTAAAAGCTCTTCATGGTATAGTTATTTTTCTGCGCAGCAAAAAATTACTCACATTTCCCCCCCCCCAATTCCTTTTGATACAGCATTCAAAATAAGTAAATTAATTAAAACACACAGTAATATTTTAGTATAACTAAAACGAAAAACCGGAGATTTCTTTCGCAGCGAAGAAAATCAACTAAAACTAAGCAGATAATTCTTTTCACTATGAGAAATAAAAAAATCTGCCAGCAATGCTAAAAATAAAAATAGCAAAAAGAAGTCACCACACATTTCATTAGATAGAGTTTACTGGGTGCGTTCAAAGTGCAACATCTATGCGTTTAGTCTGATTTCGTTTCCCCATTCGAACGAAATCTGCCGGCTGCTACGCATAATATGGGGATTCCCCCGAAGGCGCCGCAAGAAATGGAGCAGTGTATTCTGTTTATGATTAGTGACGTTAATAATAGAAGAGATAGATTTTTATTAATAGGTCCTTATGCTCAACATGCATAAAAAATGAAAGATTGCAGTAATTCACAAACAAATAATATCACAAAAAAATATTGCAATGCTGTCCAATGAAAACCAGTTTTGATTACGTCGATGCAAGTCCCGAGAAAAAAAAAAGTGTTTGGGCACAACAAAGATTTCATACAATTTAAAAGAAAATAATCTATTTCTAAGCAATGAATAATACTCTCCGGCTTCTGGAAGAAATAAAAATAAACTAAACTTCTCTTCGATGTATCGTAATAATCCATACGTGCATCACACTCTGATAATCCTGTTGAACTACGCCTTAAAGATGCAGTTTTCGTATTAATTTGATATGTCACCAAAACAAATATAATGCCTTGCGGATTACTGAAGTAAATACCGTATTTAATAATTACTCATGGATTTATAGTTCCCATAAATCCGATTTTATATTAAGCAAGACTAAAACACACACTCGCTGAAATGCAAGCAACTTAATATGGCGCCGTTTCCGGTTTCAACCTTCTCCCCCACCTAAATTTTGCTCGTTGCGCATTGAGCTACGCAACTTCCTCTAAGATATCTGAGTAGGACGAAAACGTTTCCGAGTATTACGGAAAAGTCATTTTAAGCGGATGTTTCTGGTATATTCAGAAACGTTTATCTTATTTTCAGAAACGTTTCCGAATTTTTTTACAGTGTAGGCATGGTTTGAAGCAAAAGCGACTTTTCTGGAATTAAGCTCCATCAGCTTAGCCAGCTCCAATCAAAGAAATTATGTGCCGCGATAACCCCTTTTCCCTTAAAGCTATGGGGGAACTCCTTGTATCGAGTAGGGGTAAACTTAAATTTTGTCTCTTTCTGCACATTTTTCCCTCGCCATTCTCTGTTTAAGCTTTTTTTCTTTTTTGTATAAGTCCTTCCACCAATCATCAAATTTGTTTATCTCCAAGGAGAGTAGTTTGGTGACGTGAAAGCTGTTACTGGACTGAGCACACAACTCTTCATATTCATCAGGTCAGTGGGGCGTACCAAAGGGGAGATAGGAACAGTGCCCCATAGACTTTGGTTTGAACATTGTTAAAAATCTAATAGGTACAGTAGTCTTTTACTCGAGAAAAGATTATTTTGATCACACTCCTCCCGAAGAAAATTCTGGCTGCGTTAGTGCTTTAGGAGTGTAAATTCGATCATGTTTACGTATCGTCCTCTTAATTCAGTTACTCTTCGTATTTGGCGTCGTAAAGTTTGGCAACAATCGAGAAATTTACCAAATCTCCCAGCCAGTGAAATCTTGCTTATTTGAGGGTCACTGTTAGATTGTGATCACTTTACAGAGATGGTGCGAAAGACATATTTCTTGCCTTTTAATGTTCACATTAAAATCATGAAAGAATGGTTGAGACTGAACTACTTTACACAATTGGTTCCCTATGTTAATAAATTTAAATTTGGTGACCAATTTTACATTGAAATTACGGTTAAATCGGTGAATTATGTTAAATTTCAAGGGCAAAATTGCTGTGTTCGTAGAGAGTTTTCGAAAATCTTGGCACTACAGTTGTGTCAAAAGTTCCACTGAAACGTAAAAATTTCGCTAAAAATAAATAAGTTCGTCACACACACACACACACGAAAAGAAGAAAGAAGTCTTAAAACTAAAATAATCCTGCCATTGAACACTACAAACTGCAAAATGTCATTAAAAGTATCATCTACGTATCTAAAGATGACGAGCTCCGCTTGTTTGTTTGTATGTATGTATGTTTGTAACCGATGGCCAGAAGCCCCCACAGCACCTACAGACCTGAAACTTGGCACAAAAATTCGAAAGCATCCAAATGCAGGTCGAATTCTAAATTTCAATTTAGGGTGAGTTCTGGTTAGTGCGTACCCTTTTTTTCAAAGTTCATGTTCTCAAGGATGCTGCTCTGTTGAAAAATCTTGTACACTCACAATTTTTTTTTAGTTTTCTTTCCAGATCCTTTACTAAGATTTTCAAGCATATAATATGTTAAATAAACCATAAGCATAGGTTTTGTGACTTGGTTTATGACACCTATTCTAAGGTACGCACTTTCCCTACCTAGCGGGGTAAGTGCGTCCACCTTAAATTATGTGAATATGAACAGGAAAAAACTTCTGGCACACATTAAATATGCTAGGTAGTTGCCTTGGGATAATTCCTAATACTAGAGTTTAGCACTTGCTTGCATAGATGAAACGCAATCAGTGATATCCCACGTGTCTTACTAACAACTGTGATTTGAAAATTGAGAGTGTTGTGCATGTGATTCTTTCTCTGTCCTTTTAATAAGACCAAGTGAGCAAATGTAAGTTGTTTTCATTTAGTAATAATCACTTATAGTCTACATAGTTTATTTTAGTTTAATACATTTATCAGTCTGTGTTTAAGCCAGGGTTCGCACTTACCCCTTCTTAAATGTAAGATGAGACATGTGCATCCAATGACGTTGTTGTAAGTGCGTACCCCTGTGATTTTCTTTAATTCTATTTATATGGTAGATCGTTAGGTGACCTGAGTGAACAATTCGGTTTTTGTTTCGAAAAAATACGGTTTTAAAATATTTTTCTTATTAGAATAAGTAGCAGTAAGAAAAAACACAAAATAAAGAGAGAAAAAAAGAAAATAATTGATCATGATATGATACTTGTAATTTATTTTTCTTGTACATTGAAATAGTTTTTCACAAGGTGTTCTTAATTTTCTTAAATATAATTTATTCACTACACCACCTTCGTTTTTTGAATCGGTTGGTTCCTTATTTAGTGTTTCACTTAATTTCATTGCTTCATTTGTCATTCTAGTTTAAATTAAGTATAGCTTATGATCGCTATTTTCAACGAAAAGTTTACTAACTGATATCTAAAAGCCAACACATTTCAGAGGTAATGAATAAAATTGAAATCTTATGCCGCATTCAATGTCAATATAACTACTTGATGGAAATGACGTCGGATTTATAATCGGCTTATAAAAGAGTTATAAGCAAAATAAAAGGTGAATTACTAGAGTCGGATTATCCACGTAATGATACACACTTGCCTCCTCATAATGGAATGCACTTGCTCCGCATAATAGTACGCATATGCCTCATGATAGTGGTACGCACTTGCCCCATCATAATGGTACGCACTTACCCCCACCTTACTTTACAGAAAGGGAAAGTGCGTACCGTCATATAAACAAATTTTAGTTAGAATATTTGATCAAAGTACCCCATGTATGTTATTAGTAGCTATTACTCAAAAGAAACAACTTGCATTTCTTGACTTCAATTGCTTGGTATGACTACAAGAGAAACTGAAACAAAACCTTTTCAATCTTTAACTTCAGAGTTTTTTTGAAGACATTTAAGTTGTATCTGCTTGTGTTTCGTCTATTGAATCCAGGCCTGAATTCTACCTATTGAAATTATCATTAGACAGTTATCTAACATAGTCGATGTGTTGCAGAAGCCATTTCAGGACAGTGTTCATATAATTCCCAGTGGACGCACTTACCCCGTGGATGCACTTACCAGAACTCACCCTGTATTTTATTACATTAATTAATTAGTTTCATTTTCGGTATATCCGGAAACATTGAGGAGAACCCCCCCCCTCCACTCCGCCAAACATTATACATCGTTGGAAAGGGTATTTTCTGAAAAAGAAAAGTTTTAGCACGTTTCTCTAGGTTAATTAGAACAGGAGATATTAATTAATCAACTTTAGTCAATTTTCAAGGCTTAACTCTATTCGCAAAACTGAAACACTTGGTCCATTTTCTAGACAAACTGCTCTTTCTTCAGTGTTTTAACTTTGTGTATTGAGTTAAGCCTTGAAAATTGACTAAATATTCTGTTACTTACTCAACTCAATGTATTTTTGATTTATTTGGCGCATTATGATTTAAACTTCAAAATGACTTTCAGTGGAATTTAAAAGGTTGTGGAGTACATTTGAATGAAAGAATATAATAATTTTACTTCAGAGGGTTGTTGTGAATGTAAATTTATTCAGTTGACTTCCTTTACATTTTTTGCACGGGCATCGCCGTGCGGGTACTGCTAGTTATTTTCTAAAGATGAAAAAAAAAATAATTATTTTCTAAAAAATAAATAAATGAAAAAAAAAAAAAAGTGGATACCTTTCAGTAATTCAGTCTTGTGTGGTATAACTGGAAACACTTTTCCAAACACAAACCCGAGAAACAGTCGGGTTTGACAAAGAGCTGAAGCCGAAATAAACGCCTCCCGATATATATTCGGGTATAACAATACGATGCACTCAAAAAAAACACGAGTAATACTCAGGCGTGACATTTTCGAACACCAGTGCTGTGCCCGAGATTATCTCGGGCATGACAGTTAAAAGGTTAATCCGTGTATATGTACAATGAACTGTCACTTATACGCCTGCTCAAGGGACCAACAGATAAGGTGCAGAAGTGAGAGAGACGTTTAAGTGAACAAGCCTATTTAAAGGACTAAAACGCAACATAGGTTCTAATGAGAGAATGAATAAGAATGTTTCTATATGAAGGGGATATATTACTACGGTTTGGCAATGACTGTAGCGTAACTGCAATGATAAAGGGAAAACAAATAATTGTAGCATACATAATTACAAACAGTTCCCTTTGAAACGATGCCTAATAGATAATTGTCCCTCTCCGAACTTCTAGTACATGCGGAAAAAATGCCTTCCGTGAGCAATAAAGGCGGCAGGTTAAAGAAGAAAGTGAAGAAAAATGCTTATTTTTTAAGGAAATTAATTTAATTTTTTTACATTTTAGGGAAAATTCGGCGCATAAGTGAAATATTTATCTTTAGAGCGACGCAAAAACGAATTCCACTGTCATTATTTTGCTATGGAATGTGCTGGGACCATTCAAAAGCGTCGTATAAGTGAAAAAGTCGCATAAATGAGGCGCCGTATAAGTGAGAGTTCACTGTACATAACAATTTATGAACAATCCAATTAATCGCTTGGACAATCCAAAATACACTCCCGTTGTTATTGATCAAAGCTCAAACATTTTTCAATCATCTGAAGAAAAGATTGAAAATGTTCTTTTTTTTCTATTTTTTTTTTTTTAGTGAGATACCTATTGTTTTTCTCTTATAAAGTAACGGCATAAGGTATGTGTGTATGCTCGTAATTTATCATTCGGCACATTTCGGAATTTCATTCGGCAAATTGAGAATTTCCCCCCTACCAAAAATTTAGGATCAGCCCCCCCCCCCCCCCTCGACACACATGTGCAGGAATTTCTATAAGTCGACATCCGAGACACGTATGCGCAGTAGGGTGGGGCGAAAAATAACAAATTTTTCAGATCAACTTTTACCATAGCTTTGTTATGGATTTTATGGTTAAACTATCAAAAAGAATGCCTTTAGCTAGTCTCTTTGCGTTTTTTTTTTACTCAAAAGATGCTTTCATGCATTAAAAGCATATGAAATGACTCACAAACATTTTATATGATATATTTATATTTTAAAAAAATAAATTTTTCACGTTTTTGTTTCTTTTTAAATGCTTGAAATATAAATATAATATATCGTATAAAATAATTTTTAAATATGATTTAATAATGAGTATTTCATATGCTTTTAATGCATGATAAAAATAATCTTTTTATCATGCATTATATTATATTTTACAATCTTTTGAGTAAAAAAAACGCAAAGAGACTAGCTAAAGGCATTCTTTTTGATATTTTAACCATAAAATCCATAACAAAGCTATGATTAAACTCTGCGATCGTAGCGCCCCCTGAAGATATTAACCGATTTTTCTCAAATTTTGCACAAAAGCTAACTATCACCAGAGACAACTTTTGGCAACCATTAGAAGTTGATCTGAAAAACTTTTTATTTTTCGCCCCACCCTAATGCGTGGGGGGGGGGATTATGGCGCAAGTTGCACTATCGATTTTTTGGGGGGGGCGGCGATTATTTAAAACTAAATTATTAATTCATTTAAATTATTTATTAATTTATTTTTTTAATTTAAATTATTTGCAGATTTTTTTTAATAAAAAATATTTATTATTTTTTTAAATTTAAGTTATTTCATTCATTTCTTCATTATTATTTATTCATTTTTTGTGTGTGTGTTTGTGCTTGGAATGTCTGGAAGGAAAAAAAAAGCGATTCTATTCCGCGCATAATTCGAACTTTTAAAAAATTAATATACAGTCGAACCCGCTTAATGGAATAGCCATTTTGCCACGAAAAAATATTCTAATAAGCGGGATATTCCATTATCCGGGATGAAAGTAATGCATTACTGCGGTTTGGTATACTGAAGGTGGGATATTCTTTTATGCCAGCGGTTCCCAACCGGTGGTTCGCGAACCCCAGGGGTTCGCGAAGTGCCTGAAGGGGGTTCGCCAAATTTATATTGTAATGGCGGACTTTTAAATATTTTTGTAAAAAATAAAGAAATATTCAATTTACATACATATTACTTTTTTAAAATTTGAAATCAAGTCGGATTTTTCCATTTCTATCTGGCTCAAAAAAAAAACTCTAAAAAGATTTCAGTGGTTTAAATAACCTTGATAAAATACAATTTTCTTTTTCCTTCTAAAACCCGACAAAAAGAAATATCCCTCTGACTAAATGTTCAAGTGGGGACATGCAGAATCGTTGAATTAGCTGTGGCGGGGGTAGCGACAGCCTTGAAAAGGCGCCATTAAGAGGTTTCATGAAAAATATGCATTTGCAAGTAAAAAAAAGAAAAAGGAAAAAAAAAAGAAAGAATAGTCAAGCAATACAAAATTGGCAGATCTTGAACCTTGTGGATTATATGACAGCAAAAGGTTCCAAATTGGAAATTTATTACTGGATTTTACTCAGTTCTCTCTTTTTTTTTTTTGTAAATATATAATGTTAGTTTTTAAGATAAGAGTCGCATCAATCGTCTCATGTTACAGAAAGGATTTTCCTTACGCACATATTTGAAAAATAAATACCGAAATAGACTAAATGCAAAGCCTGATCTGAGACTGAGACTTTCAGACATCGAACCCAACTATCAACTCCTTTGTTCCCTCAAGCAGCCACAAATATCTCATTTAGTTTTTATCTTCAAAATCAAGGCATGTTTTAAGAACTAATTTATTTTTTTGAATAACTTGTTTATTATTTTTCTTGTATCCGCAGTTTCAATTTATTAACGTCTCTATTAATCGGTGTTTAAAATAATATTTTTGCATATTGCAATCAACTGCTATGAAAAGGAAAAACAAATTGAGTGTTTTTTTATTGTATTCTTACATGTTACTTATTTTAAGACCAGCGGGTTCGCGAAATTTTTCCGATGTTACAAGAGGTTCGCAAAGAGAAAGAGGTTGGGAACCGCTGTTTTAAGCGATATTCTAGTAAGCGGGCTCGACTGTATATAAAAAATAAATAACATCAAAAATAAAAAATAGAAAAAGCACAAGAGGGCTGTGAAAATTTAGGGGGGGGGGGGGGAATTTGCGCCACTGAGCTTGGGGGGGGGGGGGGAGATGGGCACCCCCTGGTATGTGGGATCATATTTTCTACCTACAGCATAAATTTAAAATCATTCCTCTCAATAGTTTCCTTTTTGTTCAAATATTATCATTGTGCTTATACTTTTGCGACGCGCTGTAAATTAATAAATAAAATGTTTCTCTCGGATCAGACTGTTTGAAAAACAGTTTTGCTAGTTGAACCGTTTATTTCAAAAACCAGTCAACAGACAAGCTTTAAAAAATTGGAAAATGCATTTCTACTCATATTTTTTTTAAAAAAATCTATATAAACGTTACCAGTGGTGCCCATCCTCCCTTCCCCCAAGCTCAATGGCGCAAATTCCCCCCCCCAAAAATTTTCACAATCCTCTTGTGCTTTTTATTTTTATCCCACTTTTTTATTTCATTTATTTTTTTTAATATTATTTATTTACTGTTTTAAATTACAACTATAATTTTTTTTTATGTTATTAATTTTTTTTAAAGTTCGAATTATGCGTAGAATAGAATTGATTTGTTTCCCCTAAATTTTCTCCCCCAATATTCCAAGCACACACACACGCACATAAAATAAATAAATAAATAAATAATAAAGAAATAAAAGAAATAATTTTCATAAAAAAAAACTAATGAATAATTTTTGTTGAAAAAACAGCAAATAATTTAAATAAAAAAGATAAATTAATAAATTCTTTAAATAAATAAATAAATTAGTTTCACCCCTCCCCCCCCCCCATTTTGATGGCCCAACTTGCGCCATAATCAGTGGGGGCCGTGGGCAGCCCTGAACGTTTCAACATTTTAAACTGAAATGTGCAAATTAAATAAAAGAAATTTCTTTCAGTAAAAAGTGTTGTAGTCGCGATTGACTAATTTTATGTCATGTGCTGTAGACGTGTTCTCAAAAATAGAAATTTTGTCTGTCAACTGGTTTTTGAAATAAACGATTCAATTGTGATAAAATGCTCAATAAATAGTTTGAATAATCTTTAAATTAATGAAGAAAATAAATACCTTTGTGCGAAAGATGTAGAGTTTAAATCCAACGTTTAAATGCACAAATTTACAGGTATACTGTAGACACGTGTTTCGGGGCTACAAGGAGCCCCTTTTTCTATACAAGAAGTGTGAGCTTTAGGATGAAGAATCCTCCGCTAAAAGATGGATCGGATGATTCTTCATCCTAAAGCTCACACTTCGTGTAAGCCCCGAAACACGTGTCTACAGTATACCTGTAAATTTGTGCATTTAAACGTTGGATCTCTAAATCTTTAAATTAGTTTAAAAAAACTGGAAAATACGCTTTTAGATGCACTTATAATAAATACATCAACATGTAATATAAGTAATATATGTAAGAATGAAGGCTTTCACGGCCGGAGTAAATACTAGTTACGGATTCCGGGCTGTTGTGCCGTGATCTGTTAATCAACGACACCCACTGAAGATGACCGCCGCAGTTGCGATCGAAACGTATGGATTAAAGCCATTCAGATCACGGCACAACAGCCCGGAATCCGTAACTAGTATAAGTAATATAGTTTATATAATATAGTTTAGCCTTTAGTATTAATAATGGTATTAAATATATTACCTTTATATTTGCAAAGAACGTGAATTTTATCCTTTATTCAGAGCTACATACAGACAACTGAAACACTTATAATACATCAATGTGTAATATAGGTCAGCCTTTAGTAATAATAATAGAATAAATATATTACTTTTATTAATACGCTTTTATTAGTTTAACCGTTACCATCGATGGTAACGGTTTAACCGTTACCATCGATGGTAACGGTTTAACATGTGGGTTTGTTTGCATGTATGTAACTCTGAAAAAAAGATAAAATTCACGTTCTTTACAATTGTAAAAGAAATATATTTAATACTATTATTAATAGTAAAGGCTAAACTATATTATATGTTGATGTATTATAAGTGCATATAAACTTAACGGATATTCAATATTTTTGAAAATCAGATAGAGTATCATGAAATATTTTGATCAGCTCTAAAAGCTTACTTTTTAGTTATTTTAAAATTATATTTGAATAAAAGACAAAATTCACATTCTTTACAAAGTTACATACAAACCCACAAGTGAAACTAATAAAAGCGTATTAAAGATGAATAAGCAGCTAATTGTCTGGATTGGTAAAAAGAAAAGAAAAAAAATCCGCAAACATTTATGCGTGGAAAAGAAGTGTTGAAAGAATTTCCCCTTTTGGAAGAGACAAAATTTAGCCGTCGTGTTTATACATCGCGTCGACTGTGTTATTATTTTAAATAATCGTCTGCTACTTACGGATATGGAAGCAGATGTTTTCCGAAATCTCGCCATTCTGATGTCTGACGTCGTGCAGTAAGTACGAAGTTCATTTTGAAGTCTATTCTTTTTTCTATTGTAGAATCTTTTGAATTTCGGGCATTCCATTTGTATTCAAAGTTCGTTTAACCATTAAGTTTTAAAGTGTGTGTTTTTTTTTTCGTTCTATCGAACTGCTATTTATTCATGTAAAATTAATAAGCCCTTGTGGTTGAATTTTAAATTCAAATAGTGCTTCTGAACAGGCAGTACAGCAACGAAATGTTGATGGAAAAAAATCTTTCGTTGCGAATAAGTTACAATTAAGAGAATTTTTAAATGAATTACCGTTTTGAAAAATTTAAATAGGTATCCTTTGAATAATGGAATGTTTCTGACACAAACATTTTGAAGGGTAAATGGTTCATTCTTCTTAGATTTGTTGTTCGTAACGAGAATTTTTTACACATTAATTTTTTATTCTCTTATGCGTATAGAAGATAATTTTTAAATACAGTCTAGCCTGCTTATTTGATTAGAGAATAAAAGAATACCCCGCTTAATATAATATTTTCAATAAATCAAACAGTTGTAAAGCATTATTTGGATCCCGGATAACGGAATATTCATCTTATTAGAATATTTTTCGAGGAAAAATGGCTGATTCTTTAAGCTTACTCGACTGTATTTACATTTTATTAGTAAGTTATTGATATTATTGAACATATTATATGTATATAAATTAGTTCTAAAACTTTTACGCTGGTTACTAAAAAAAAAAAAGAAATGTTGAGAACTTGTGTGATTAAAAAAATTGGATTTAAAACTATTGATTATTTTGCAATAATAATTTGAGAATTCTTATAATTGTGGTACAGATGCCTGATTTATTTGTTGATAATGCCGTTCTGTCGTGCTAATTCTTTGCATCTTAATTTACCTAAATATAATTTCTTTCGTTGATATACGAAAGGGAAATATAAAAAAAAATCTTCCATAAAAAGTGGTATCTGCTCATTTTGTGTCGTTTGCTAAGGATGTTTGAACGTAAGTGACAAATACTAAGCATTAAAAGTGGTATCTGCGTAGTTACCCTTTTTTTCCCTTAGTATAATGTAGATACAACGATTATACCTTAGTAATACAGCATTTAGTATTGCAGCAGCTTATTTTAACACAGCTCTAAAATTTAATTTCCCTTATTAATCGAGTAGTCGATGTGAGCCGATAATAAAATAAACACGATCCTAAATGAATGTTTATTTAAAAATTTCTATTTGGATATTTATTTAAAACACAGATGTCTGAAAATGAAGCGTTCGTAAAAGTTCAAAACCGATTCTTCTGCGCGAAGATTTGATTTCATTCTTTTAATGTTTGTTTTTATTTTAATATATATATCGTCTGCTGTCAAATTTATCTTTACGCTCTAACCGATAGAACTGTAGAAACCCAAGCATTTTTATCTAACGTGATTTATTACATAAAAATTTAACTTTTCATGGGTCAGTATCTGTAAATATAATTCTCAAAATGTTTGTAAAATATATTTTTACAAGAATTTTGAGACAATTCGTTTTGGATAGAAATTTCTTTTTTTTTTTTTTATATTCTTGAACATGCAGTTGGTATCACTGAATTAAGAAAAAATAACATAGTCAACAATCTTCTTAATTCAGAAAAAGGTATAATACCACAAAGTTGCTTTGCATTTTGGAATCAGTTGCTGATAAGCAACAAAAACGAATAATTATTGCATTTATTAAGCTTTTGTAGCTGCACTTTAGGTTAGAATATTTACTTTTTGTATTGCATTTCTGTATTCTATATATATCTTTTGTATTCTATACGCCATTGCAAAAAAAAATAAAAATTAGTAAAAAATGTGTTATTTAAATATAAAATAAAAGTTGTATTTTAATTTATCACATTTATAAATTATTAAGACCCATAACTCAATTAATGAAGCACTTTACTTGAGAATTAAAATTAGGTTAGTTAAAGATTAGTAGCATAAAAATTTATTTAACAAAAATATCATAAACTACATTACAATAATACTCATATAGCATCATACACCATATAAGCTTTATTAAGCATAAAAGGATAGCTTTGTTAAGTCACCGCTTCCCATCTTTATTTTTAAATAGTGCATTACTAAGCTATTTTTGTCGTATCTGAGCAGATACTGCTGAAAATGACTAGTAATAGTCACTTACGGTAAAAATACCCTAGTAGATGAACGCGTCTGTAAGGGGAAAATTTGCAGTAACTACATTTATTAATTGTAGTCAAATAATTGTAACAATAAACATAATTAATATGTTAAACCAGCTATTTATAAAGCAGTTACACTAAGATAAATTATATTTTGAGTTACAAATGAAAAATAAAGGGCTGTAAAACTTTAACCCTGAATATCTCAGTTTGAGTTCACCTGCAGATACCACATCTGCGCTTAGCATGGCAGCGTTTGCATAAGTATGCAATATAAAAATTATTTTTTAAACGAATATTTATAAAAATGCCAATATTCTATTTATTTCATAAATATATCATATGTCAAAAAATATTTCTGAGATATTGACTTTTAAGAAGTGAATTATTGATAGTATAGAACATGTTATATTTATGTATAACCGAAGTTAAAACTGATAAATTTTCGTTAAAAAAATGTCTAAAGTCTTTCAGTGTGTATCATTGCTATATATTAGTTTCTTTCACATATTGTTATTATTTTTCTAATTAATTTTCATTATGTTGTTATAAAGTTTCAAAAGAATTATTTAAAATATTCGTTGCATATTTTTTTATTTATTTGAATTGGTATTTAAACACGTAGATGCTTATAACAAAAACAATTCAAGATTGATGATGTAATAAGTTATTAATACAAATATTTTCGGAAACTCCTTATATTAAGGGGTCACAGTACCTCAAAAATGACCAAAAGATCAAAGAAATTTTTATTGCTTATTTCAAAAGTAAAAGTTATTTTAAACACTGGGAAAAAATAGCATTGCTCTAACTAAATTATTTAAAAAGTTATGAGTGACTTTAGGGCATGCATGCTATATGTTCTAATGGAAAAGCAAACCTTTAAAGTGCTCTTTCTCGATCAGTTTTTAGTGTTTCTATGTTGCTGAAAATGCTAAGGAATTTTTTCTATTAAAGATACAACTTTAAAGCAATATTTTTTGCAATCAAAATAATATATTGAACAAAACTGTGCATTGAATAAGCATTTCATAAATTATAAAAATTTTTAGAGCTTGTTAAACCTCGAAAAACAAAATTTTCTAAGAATTTTTTACATTAAAGGTCACAAAATATTTTTAAATTAATATATAAGAAAATGAATGCACAGATTTTTAGAGGTAATTCTTGTGATCATTTCGCAAAAAGAAATTTTGAAATTAGTGCAGAAACAAAAGCCTTTGGGTTTTTAAAAAATATAAATTTTCTTAAAATTTAAAAATTTTGCTCACTTTTTTTGAAAATTTGAAATGTTCGAAAATAAATTATTGATTGTTAAATAAGTGCAGAAAGAAAGATTTCAAAGAATTACATTTTTCACGTAAATTAAAGAAATTTGTTAGAAAGGTACTCCACACACTCCAGGGTCCCCCGTACCTACCACAACTCGTGGTTTAGCCGGGATAGGACCCTGAAGAGCGCTCTGTTCTTTTTGATCCAGAACCAAGGGCCGAGCAACCCCTTGGCCCAGCACCCCCAGAGGTATCATTTCACTTGGAGGACTTTGTGACCACGACATTTTTAACGTCCCCCAGCCACCATTAATCAAGACGTTAGAAAGGTACTGTAACCCCTTAAGGATTATGCAAAAAACTTAATTTTTAATTTTGTAAAATATTCCCATATAGTACAATGAACTGATAACAATGAAATGAATTTGAATTTAGACCTCTCTAATTCAGATTATAATTTTCGCAATGACGATTTGCGACAGGTGAGTGTGTGTGAATGTATGTGTGTGTGTGTGTGCGTTCCTTCTCTACCATGTCCTGCATGAGGCTCCTTCAGAGGGCTGCAGAGCAGTAGGTTCGCGAGGCGTTGGCAGAGTGACAATCTGAAAGAGGGACTACATGACCTTTGAGTGACAAAGGAAAAAAAAAGCACTTTGTCTTTGCCGAAAGAAAAAAAAAGTTCAAACTTAGAAGGCAATTTTTAACAAATGCAACTTAAGTACAAATAAATGCTTTTTTTTTTCACTTCCAATTTAAGTGTTCTAATAATTGTACTTAATTTTGAAATGATTATTTATCTTATTGGTATTATAAGCATGTAATGCAAAAGCTTTCTTTTATGTTTTCTTTTAAGTTGATAAAAATTATATTTATCAATTATTTTATCACTTTTGATGCTTATTTTAAGCTTATAAAAGATACTTTTCGAATATATTATAAGTAAATATTGATATGTAACAAGTTGTATTGATGTTCAACAAATTCTAAAATTTCTACTTTCTTATGTAAAAAAAGCAGTAACTTCAAAATATTGTATACTAAGGATCTACTGAGAAATCATTCACAATAACAATTTAAGAATTCTAATAACCGTTGTACATTTTGTGGTGCACAATTAGTTCGATTGGTAATATAAGAAATACAAACAAAGTTTGAGTTTGTTATCAAGCACATTTTTTTCTTCATATTTTTCATTCTGAAATATTAGTGGTTCACATGTAGGAATTCTGAATCAAATTTAATTTATTGTTAAGTTTCGTGTATATTTTTGCTTTGTAACGAATTTGATCTTCAAGTATTTAATGAATATCTAGCTAAAATAACAGTTATTTTTGCACACTCAAACATTTTTAAAATTGTTCTTATTTTATGTGTGTGTAACTAGCGAAATCGAACGTTGAAATAACATTTTTCATTCTTAACTCATTAATGCCTAGCGTTCCTTTTTAGGGACGGTCCAAAAAGTGTCTGAATTTTCTAAAAATGAACATTTCAACCAAATAATAGTGTTCAATTAATACTTTGGTATTGTTTCCGTTCATTATTAACAGATTGCAGCACATAACCGTTGTAAAGTGTGTTCTGTAGCCATTTTACAGTGAATTCTCACTCGCCGCCCCATTTATGCGCCTTTTTCACTAATACGACGATTTTGAATGGTCCCAGCACACTCCATAGCAAAATAATGATAGTTTCGTTCGTTTTTGCGTCGCTCTAAAGATAAATATTTCACTTATGCGCCGAATTTTCCCTAAAATGTAAGAAAATTTATTTATTTTCTTTTAAAAAAAAGCATTTTTCTTTACTTTCCTCTTTAATCTTTCGCCTTTATTGCTCACGAAAGGCATTTTTTCCGCATGAACTACAGTTCGGAGAGGGACAATTATCTATTATGCATCGTTTTAAAGGGAACAGATTGTAATTAGGTATGCTACAACTTTTGTTTTCTCTTAATCATTATAGTTACGTTACAGTCATTGCCAAAACCGTAGTAAAATGTCCCTGTTCTATAGAAACATTCTTATTCACTCTCTCATTAGAGCCTATGTTGCGTTTTAGTCCTTTAAATAGGCTTGTTCACTTATACGTCTCTCTCACTTATGCGCCTTTTTCTGTTGGTCTCTTGGGCCGGCGCATAAGTGAAAGTTCACTGTATTATGATCTTTTTCAAGAATGACATCGTTCAATCTCAAGAACAAAAAGCTAAGTTTTTAAAATTATTAACAAAATCCCTGTTTATGTTAATTGCTGCTTTTATGTCATTTTCAAAATTTGATGCACTTGTCGCAATATTGATGGTAATTCAAAAATATTTTTAGTTATTATAAAATTTTTGTGATTATAATTTTAAGTATTAATCGAGAAGTACTGGTATCCAGTGCAGTATTTATTAATTTTATATGAAGCAAATTTGATTTTAAATGGTCAATGCAATTTGTCAAGTGCACGCGGGGCAAGGGGCAAAGTAAATTAGTTCATTTCGTTTACTTATGCATTCATTTCTTAAATCACCGCAAGTATTTCTTTATTTATTAATTAGTTTATATTATTTCACTTATTTATTCACTTATTTATTCATTTGTGCTCTGCTTTTCTTATTCGTTCTCTATTTTATTCACTCATTTCTTTTTCTCATATATTGAGTTTATTCATTTGTTTATTTTTCATTCATAAGACATTCATTCTTTTATTATACTTCGCAGCAACTTAACTTGGCAGTAACGTCACTACGGGCGGAGCCAATAAGAGCTCACAACCAATCAGCGATCTCCTCTTATTCGCTAAGTAGGCTGTGACGTTTTATCTAGCTCGTTTTTCATAGGTTAACATCACGCTGACGTCATCCGCCCGTAGTGACGTCACTGCCAAGTTTAGTTGCTGCGAAGTATAGACATCCATTTGATGAAAATTACCTTTAATCATTAAATAGAAATTTTTTCGTTGTAAAAACATTAGATTTTTCACTTTGCTCCATGGTTTTTTAAAGTGGAAAATTTCCATTTTTTTTGAAGGTACAAAATAACTGCAAAAAGTGAAAAAAAAATATTATTTTCACTCTTTAGGTACGAACATTTTCAGAACAAATTTCCAATGCGTTCATTTTGAAATAGGTCAGTGATCTTTATTATTTCGCTTTGCCCCACAGTCCCCCACATCCAAAAGTAGATGTCATTAGATCAATTTCATACGCAAACTGACAAGAGCCTTCCCTAGCAGCATCATCTCATCGGCCGATGATCGGCCATTCATCGAAACCCGATGAAATTCTCATCGGCCGATCATCCAATATGTCTCATCGGCCAAGCAGAATCCGAGCAGCAAAATCCGATGAGAATACGATGAGATTTGGAGCAATTTACGAGCAGAACAGTCCCGTGCCGAGGAATTACATCGGGAAACTTGATCGGAAGGATATCGTTTTCCGATGGAATATAGCTCATCTTATTTTCATCGGGAAAGTTGATCGGAAGAATATCGCTTTCCGATGAAAAGTAGCTCATCGAAAACCGTGCTCGGATACTGATCGGAACAATGTCGTCGTGCGTTACAGGATCAGTTTACGAGGAGTTTGTTGATCGGCCGAGCAAAATCCGATGAGTTGATGCTACTTGGGTTGCTGCTGAAATGACACATGCTGAAACATTGAGATGCTTGTTCTATGGAAATAATATTTGCTTGTTGTACTAATAGAGTTATAATAAAAATTATCGTGCGCGGCAGGTGTAAAAACAAAGATCCTGAAATGTGAGGGAAATGTAGTTTTGTAGTCCAGTAGAAATCTTTAGAAGCCTTGGGTAAGAAATGAAAAGCTCCAAAATATGCATTATGTCAACAAGATTTTTTCGTCTAGTCTGTTTGTGTATTTTCATGGCTAAATGAACAGGTATTGGTTGTTCCTTCTCCACTTGATGCTTGATAGTTTGCTTTGTTAATTTGTTTGAAATATACACTGAAGTGACAAAAGTCATGGGATACCTCTTAATATCGTGTCGGCCCTCCTTTTGCCCGGCGAAGTGCAACAACTCGACGTGGCATGGACTCAACAAGTCGTTGGAAGTCTTCTGCAGGAATATTGAGCCATGCTGTCTCGATAGACGTCCATAATTGTGAAAGCGTTGATGGGGCAGGATTTTGGGCACGAACAGACCTCTCGATGGTGTCCCATAAATGCTCAATGGGATTCATGTCGGGCGATCTAGGTGGCCAAATCATTCGTTGGAATTGTCCAGAATTTTCTTCAAACCAATTGCGAACAGTTGTGGCCCGGTGACATGGCGCATTGTCATCCATAAAAATCCCATCGTTGTTTGGGTACATGAAGTCCATGAATGGCTGCAAGTGATCTCCAAGTAGCTGCACATAAGCATTTCCAGTCAATGTTCGGTCCAGTCGCACTAGAGGACCAAGTCCATGCCATGAAAAAACAGCCCACACCATTACGGAGCCACCACCAGCTTGAACAGTGCCTTGCTGACAGTTTGGGTCCATGGCTTCGTGGGGTCTGCGCCACACTCGAACCCTACCATCGGCTCTTACCAGCTGAAATCGTGACTCATCGGACCAGGCCACGGTTTTCCATTCATCTAGGGACCAACCGATATGCTCACGTGCCCACGAGAGTCGCTGCAAGCGATGTCGTTCTGTCAGTAAAGGCACTCGAGTCGGTCTTCTGCTGGAATAGCCCAAGAAATCCAAATTTCTACGCACAGTTCTAGCAGACACGTCCATTGTACGTCCCACATTGATTTCTACGGTGATTTGACGCAGTGTTGCTTGTCTGTTAGAATTTACGACTCTTTGCAGACGTCGCCGGTCTCGATCTTTAAGTGAAGGCGGTCGACCACTACGCTGTCCATGGTGGGATGTTATGCCTGAAATTTCATACTCTCGGCACACTCTTGACACAGTGGATCTGGGAATGTTGAATTCTCTAACGATTTCCGAAATGGCATGACCCATGCGTCTAGCTCCAACTAACATTCCGCGTTCAAAGTCTTAATTCACGTCGTGCGGTCATCATCACGTTAAAACCTCTTCACATGAATAACTTGAACAGAAATGAAAGCTCTGTAAAAGCACTGCGCATTTATACCTGTTCTATGCGATGCTACTGCCATCTGAAAATTTGCATATTGCTATCCCATGACTTTTGTCACTTCAGTGTATATATGCATATTAAATACTATCAACTGACAAATTGCCAGTAATGGTTGAGAAGAAAGGCCATCAATATTGCAAATACCATAAACAAGTTATTTAAAAAGGACGGAAGAAGAGTATCAACAGCTTCTTGCTGACATCACTCTTCAAATTCGCCTTCGACGCTGACAGTTGACTTTAAAAT
>JAXGGA010009380.1:0-51644 GCA_038373865.1 Uloborus plumipes
AGCTTGAGTTACACAAATTAACTTCAAAGCATTATTTTATGAAAGCAAAAAGTCTAACGGAGTTACCGTTTGTCCCTCAAATATATTATAAAGTAATGAAAGTTGCATTTGATACTGAACATATTGAACAGAATTTATCTGGATGCAATACACATATATCAAATAATCAATACAATATGACCTGAGGCAAAGATTTCATAGTTATTAATACAGAAGTTAAATACTGTCTGAAGATTTTTATGTCTGTGTTAAAAAACTTGAAATAAAAGAATAAAATTCTTCAAGAATTCAGCATTCAAGTTCTTGATAGTTGACACTCTTACGGAGCATCGAATTTCGTTTAAAACTTTTGTTTCAACAATTTGATAAAAATAAAAGGAAATGTTACTCTTTTGTTTCTTAACAAGGTACAGAAAACATCGAAAATGGGAAAAATCTGATTCCCATAGAGGATGCTAAGAGATCGCGATTTTCAAAATTAAAGTGGAAAAGTACGAAAATGGCATTTAAAAGAATTTGAGTAAACTTATTTTTGAATTGCATTTAAAAGATCTAGGTTAAGCATATTATTTTTACTATCAGTGCAATTAAAGCAAAAATAACATTAAACCAGTGCTTCAAATTTCAACTTTTTGACATTTTGATTTATGATTTTTTAAATAAAAATAAAAAGACATTTCATTTATTTTCCTCCTAACTAAGGGTAATAAGCATCAAAAATAAGAAAATTTCGATTCTCATATCAGATACAGACCGATTGCATTTTTTAAACCGAAGGCATCAAAACTATAAAAGCGGCGAATAAAAGAATATATTTTTAAAAAAATCTTAGAATGGCATTTTAATGTTTTTATTCGATAATTATTGTTAATAATTACAGCTATAATTACCAAAAATTTGGAATAAGTAAACAAATTTGGGAGATGGGGAGTTATATGAATAATGAAAAATACCTTGCTTCCGGTATTTTCGAACTTTAAAATACTGGAATCGAGTATGAAAATACCGGAAGTTCGGTAAAATACCGGAACACAATCACCCCTGTATCTTTTAAATAAAACCATTAATCACTGCATTTTGGACACATATTTTTAACATAACTAAACAACTTGCTGACATTTTTAAGGTCAAAATTCAAGCTCTTTTTCTTTTATTCTGATGTCAGGGTTTATTTGGGAGGTACAGCATAAATATAAGTTTTATATACTTTTAGACAAAAACGTTGATTTCCACTAGTTCCACATTTGCAATCAGTGAATGAAAACACTCCATAGATAAACTTCTGCGATTTTTGACGATCTATAAAGTTGTTTCATAACAAAATATTGTAGTAGTAAGGGAAACAAAATTATAATTTTTTGTTTACTTCATACAGTTGAGATCTTTAAGCAAAATTGAACACAAGCACAGAGTCCAACCTTCAGCTTTGTGCATATTGATTATACAGTGAAAAGGATCTTTCTGTTTTCTAATAGCTTACATATTTTTTAAACACTAACTTTAGAATTCCAAATCCTTTCAAGTTTTAACATAAGGTTAACCAATTATTTTTTGATTAATAGATACTTACTTTGAGAACCAGGTAATGCTGGAAAGTCTTCACTATGAATTTGAAATTCATTTGATTCATTTGTAGGTTGTTTAACCATCCCAACTAAAAAAAATAAAAATGTATATTTAACAACACATTGAAACACTGATTATTAAATATTTTTATGCCTTACTTTTTAATATCAAAATAGCAAATAAAAATTCAAAAGAAACATGTTCAAGTTTTTTGTGCTTTAAGATTTAGGTTTAAAAAAAATATCAAGAGAAATTTTATTTGAGGCAAACCAAAGTAAAATAAAACATTTGAATGGCCTTATTTGTGTCCCATTTTTACAAACTTAACCGTGTTAAGTTGAAACAAAGGCTGAAAAGTCGAGCTCATTTTCCACTACTTTAGCTTTGAACCTGCCTTTATACTGCTATTTCGCCTTTTTGGACAAGCTAACACAAAAAGGAATTTTTTGACTGAAAATAACACTATTTAAAATAGGAATTCGGACAAATAGCAAATTGTCTAAATGTTAAAGGTGTTTCAACTCAATATCTGTAACTATGGTAAATATAAGCTTGAGATAAATATAAAAAAATAGGTTGAATAAAAAGTTGATAAATGTCACAGTTTACTTCTCTGATTTTACCTATAATCCTTGAAATTATTTTGAATGTTTAATAGTTTAACCTGATATTAAAGAGGGTTTTCACTTATATGAATAGTCATCAAATGTTTGAAAAGAGACACACAGAAAAGAATAACAAAATAGCACATATAGCTAGAAAGAAAGCAAGAAAAAAGAAAGACTGAAAAAACTATTAAAATAGCATGCACAGCTGAAAAATGGAAAGAAATGAAAAGAAAGAAACAGAGGGAAAAAAAATCTAGGACATAATTACCGTAAGGAGGTCGTCCAGCCATTGGGTTGTGCGACATACTTGCATTAGAATTTTCTTGTGTACTTCGATTTGTTAATGAAGGAAATTCTGACAAGTCTAATGCTATAATGAAATTATTCCAAATTTAAGAATAAAGAACACCATTTTTAAAAAGGAAAAATGCAGTGCAATTACAGAGAAATATTAGAGAACAAATGGATAAACTTCAATTCTATTAATAAAAAGGTAAGAAACATAAAATGTAAAATAACGGAATGTATAAAACGGATTTAATTTCACTGGCTGGATATAAACAAGAGTAATTTTTGAGAAAAAATATCAAACTTGACCACCAAATGAAATTGCGACTTGTAAGGAACAAGAAATAAAACTTTCGAATGAAAATCGTCATTTAATTATGCATTATTTCTTTAATAATTTGAATAAGAATCAAATTTAGAACAGAATTTTATTTCATCATAGCATTAGTTCTTAGCTTGTAAAAGGTATTGGTTTTGCTTAAAAAATGGTAGTATTCACAATACCATTCATACAGTAAATGGTAGTATGTGGCAAAGAGTGAAACGCTGTGGGACTATGCAAATCTAGCAGCGATTAAAAACCCCCAGTTGATGTTTTCGTGGATCAGTATGCTGGAGCTGGTGGCAGATGATTTTGTATTGTGCTTAAGTTCTGTGCTGATACGATTTAATTTATACTTGTGTTACAATAAACAAAGTCTACAAGATATCTGGTATTTCTTCCACTACAAGTTGCCAAATTTGGAACTTACTTTAGTGTACTGGTTAAGCTGCACAACTAGTATATTGCTGTTTGAAACATTTGCGAATAGGGCCTGTATCCCAGAATAATCCGAGAAGGACAATTAAAATTTTCCCCCCTTTCTAATGATCATGAATGTAATCTCTCAAATTTATTTTGCTCCATTATGAGTAGTACCAGTTGAACCTGAGCAGAACTGCTGTCTATTAAGGCTGCACTGTACTGGGTACTGTTAAGGTTGCGGCTACGATGCACACATTCCTGTTCCAATGCACACATTGACTGTTTGTTACATTTGTACCTGATGGTTACAAAAGATGGAAAAAAGATTTATGCTTTATGGTAAAAATTTCACATTTTTGATAGCTTTTCTTTTTTCATGGTGCCATGATTCCTAATTCTTGACCATTAAATTAACCTTGGCTCATGCTTGAATATTTCTTTTCAGAAAATAAAATTCTAAAAAACAAAAGAAAGAAACATTTTCTGTTTTTTTTTAGCATTAAAAGTGCTTTTGATAAACAAAAAAATGCTCTTGCTATAAAAATTATTTTGTGGTTAAATGACTGGTTTTTTTTTTTTTTCCAATTTTTTAAAACGCTTTGTGCATTCTCATTCAAAGAAACAAGAATTAAAAAATTAGAGTCAAAAATTTTGACATCAGTTGCATTTTTTTTTTCCTTTATACAGCTGGTTAAATCATTTTCTTAAGTGTTAGTTTAAAATAATTCAAACTGCTTTAGCTGAACTTCCAAGTTTTATGAAAACTATGCAATTGTAACAAATTAGTTACACTAACTCTTACTCAGTGGTCGGAAGTAGCGCGCTACAAGTAGCGAAACTACTGTAGTAGCTACATTTTTTAGTAGTTTGTAGTATAAAGCACTACTTTTTAAAAAACGTAGAGTAGCGGAGTAGCGCGATACAAAAAAGTAGTAGCTTGTAGCGATTTCTAGAAACTACTTTAAATTAAATAAAAAATAAAATAAATGAAAAAAAAAGAGAACGAAGAAAGAAAACAAGGTGGTTCTTGTGGCGAATATTCGTAAAAATTGTAAAAAAAATCTAAAAAGGACAAATTTTAGCAAAAAAAAAAAAAGGAACAAAAAGGAAAAGTAACAAATAAATTCAAAGACAATTCCTATTTCTATTCCATATTCGAATGAGGTATTTTTTTAATCTAAACCACTTCTCGAATTTTTTCGGTCGATCCTCAAACGGTGTATTCTTTTTATTTATTTATTTTTTAAAAAGTAGCGAAGTAGCAACTACATTTCAAAAGTAGTGTAGCTCGCTACATTAAAAAAAAAGTAGTTGTAGCTGTAGTTAACTACATTTATAAGAAAGTAGTTGTAGTTGTAGTTCGCTACAAAAAATGTGTAGTTTTTCCAACCACTGCTCTTACTGCAATTAGCGCAGTTATACAAACTCTTATTTGTCATTTATTAAAAATTAAAAGATCTAAACAGTCTAGTCACTTTCTAAGCATTTTATCTAGATTTAAAAATTCATGGTACAACAATATAAAGTTCAATAAACTATCAATGCACAAATATAGAAATTGGAGATTGAAATCTGACTGGACATGTGCTTTTATGAAAACGAAGAAGTTGCAACTGTGGGATTCACCGAGGGAAGCAAATATAGATTGTGATGAAGGGAATCGAAATACAGGTAATGACAATAAGGATGAGAGCACAGGTGATGAAAATAGGGACGGAAATACAGACAACAATAAGGATGAAATATGAAGGGGAACATTGAGAGCTTTTAAGCGATGGTAAAGTGTTGGAGAAGAGAAAAACAAACAACCTAGAATTTGCCAATGCGCTACTTACTCAAGTGCCAAAGGCTTATGACAATTGCTCAAAACACAAAATAAAAACGGACTGATTAGTAAAAATGAGCTACCTATATTCATGCATATGGGTATATGTCTAAGTTTGAAAGAAGACTGATAAAATGTGAGTAGTAAAAAATAAAATACATAAATTCTGCTGCTCTCCAGCAATATTTTGGTCTTTGCGGAAACTTGAATCTAAAGAAAAACTCTAAGTGCTTTCCAATCAATTGAGTAATTCAAAAAGCAAATATTTTTGCGTTTTACAAAAATTGCACCACCTTGCTTTATACAAGGGAATAGTTTGAAACTACCAGCATTAGAGACGCAATTGGACGAACTTTACTAACTACTGAAATCACTACAGGAGACAATTTTAAATCAAAGAATTTTTTTTAATGATATACTTTAAAAGAGAACTAACATTTTCAATCAAATAAAGAAAATTTACTAAGTAAGGACAAATTTTCAGCTTGCCTTTTATTTGATCAAGGTGTTTTGAAGTAGACAAACAATATTTTAAAAATGTATATATTATACTTACTACATACTGTTAATAAAACCTTATTTTAAAAAGTACCTGGGCTTGTAGAAAAGTTATTTGGCTGCATACTGTTATTCATTAAACCTGGTAGTGGAAACCCCCTGTTACTTGAAGAAAAGCCTGTTCGATTTGCCATTGCTGCAATTGAACCTACACCACTGGAAAAAAAATTGCAAAATTACAAAATATAAATAAATTTCAGCTAAAAACGCTTTAGCTTATGTTTTTTTACCACACAAAACTTTTCTAACACAGTAAAATCTGCAACTAGGAAGATTTTATTACTGATATCATAGATACAGCTAAGGAAAAGGTTTTGAGTCATTTCATTAACTCATCACATACAGATTATATCTTTCTTCCCTTCCAGCCCTTATTGAATATTCTTTTTGCGATGTATGAATTTCATTTTTGTGCAAACAGAAATTTATTACAAAAGTGATGAAAAAAGTTCTTTGCTGAATAGAATATTTTGTATTTCAATGCATTACATCTTGAAGTAAATATAATAACTGCAATGCAGTTGCTAATTTTTCAACATACATTTTGCAGCATAGTTAGAGAGAGAGCACTATGTGGTGCTACTCAGGATTGTTTGTGCTCGGATTTGGACGAATTTACTTCAAAACTGGTTGAAAACAAGAAACGCATGGGTTGCTATCATAAACTATATATTTGTGGGAGGGGGGGGGAAAGAGAGAAACTGTCCTCAAAATTAAAAAGGATCTAACAGCTTAACAATAAAAAATAAAACATATTTTTTTCATAACACTTGAATAAAAATATATTACAAGGAAGGGAAACAATGTAACTTCTGTTTAAGTTGAATTGAATATTCAATATGAAAATCAAAATGACAAATAACAAAAAAAAAACAAAACTGATAAATAAAATAAATATTAAAAACATAAACAAATAAATTAAAATCTCAAGAGGAAAGGGAAAATAGACTAATAATTGACACATTGATATTTCGTTCATGTACTTTAATGCATTTTGAAACTTCTTTTATATGAAATCACGAGAAATCAGAAATAGATTATCAATTTACTGCATTATGCCAAATGCAGTAAATTGAAAAAAAAAAAATTTAAAGCTGAAAGAAAAAAAATATTTGGTTCAGTTTTTGAGATTCCTCCAAAAATTTTTGCAGAGTAACTTCCTAGGCTTAGTTACTCCTTAGGCATTATGGAGTCTGTGAAGATGCTTACAAATTTAAAACAGTTTTTAAAAATAAAAACTAAATTACAAAATGACCTGTTTTTAACTTAATTACTTTTTTGGGTTTTTTAAATGTAAGAATTAAATTTCAGCTACTTTTATCAATTGCTGATCGCTATAGATTTAAATGTTGGGAGCAGTGGGTGAAACCTATAATCCCACAGTAAGAACTAAAAAGGGGAAAAAGTTTTCTTTTCATATCATTGGCAGAAACTGTTTCGTAAAACTGAACTAATTTTTTAGAACCAAATTTGAGTTTTTAAACTCGAATTCAATTAACACGTTGATTGCCACGCGTGTTTACAACAAAATCACCGTCAGGCCACCCGTGCCACTGTAAGATGCGCGCTCTGCTACTGCATGTCTGTTTACATTTCTTTCGGTACTCTCACCCCGATATCTATTACGATCCTCATTTATCACGTTATTACTCTGCACGAGCAGTTGTAATCTTTGCCGTGTACTGAGTAGTACAACTAATATCTCTGCCCATAATTTTTCAATAGTGAAGAGAAAGATGAAAAGGTCAGTGTGCAGTGATTCATATCGCAGTGAAAGGAAGACTAGTCACTGGAACGATCAAAGGCACGAGCAAATCTCAGAAAACCCACTAATTTTTGTCCAAGCTGCCCTGGTCAACCGCAACTTTGCAGTGAATGCTTCAATATTTTACACTGTAAATAATTTTTTTAATAAACGATTTTTTAAAAAATTCAACAGTATTATTATCTCCTGTCATATAATTATCTAAATATGTTCGGAAATCCTTTGGAAGGAGTCACCCGACGTGGCCTGATGAGAACTCTTGCTGTCACCCGAATACGGGTGACGTGGCCTGATGAGAACTTTTGCTGTCACCCGAATACGGGTGACACGGCAGTTAACGTGTTAAAGAAATTTTTTTGTGAAAAGTGTTTAGTAAATGCAGACTTGTGTAAATTCAATAAAGAATATATCCTTCCTTATACTGTAAATATAAGGTTTCTTCATATTTTAACAAATATTTCCTAACTATTGACAACTGTATTTTTTAAATGAAAAAGATACCCTGTACTCCAAAATTAAATTTTGCTTTTCAAGGTATTTAAAGCTTTTCAATTACTAATTTCGTTTATTTTGCACATGTGAACTTATTTAAAAAGCAAAGTGTTCAAAAATGTATATTAGTTATTTTAATTGAAGAAAAAGCATTTTTTCACAAGTCATCTAAATTAAATTATTAGTATTTTTCAAAAAGGTGTTGTTAGAAACTTGTCTGTTCATTTTTTAATCTCAAAAAGAGAAACAACTGAAGCATCGTAAAAAAGCTCCCTGTTACATAATTCCCCTTTATGCTAAACTAAAATTTTACACAGAACATGTACTGTTTTTTAAAGCTATAGCTTTTGCGAAATAAAATTCATTTACTTAAATTTTCAAAGTATTTTTAAAGCTCTGTTCAAATAATTTTAATTTCTTTTATTTTTGCCGAAAATTTTATCTAAAAAACTGTGGTTTCAAAGATATTTCTTTAAAAAAATAGTAGTCATTCAGGTTTATTTTGGTCAATTATAGTTATTAGTTGTTTAATTAGTTACATCTAAATTTTAAAAACTTATAAGAATAAAATTTTATAAATTTAACTATTCTATATCAATATTTTTAAAAGTAGTTTAGAATATTTTGTGTTTCAAATGTGTTTTTCTCTCACTGAATAGAACAAAATTAAGCATTTAAAAATAAATCCAAACGTTTAATTGTATTTTATTTCCACGAAATTTTTCATGGTAAGTTTTCTACACAATTTTGTTTGTCTCTTCTATTCTAGGAACAGTCTGTAACATTTACATTATTGTTTAGTTATGGTTAACAATTCAAGTATAAATTAGAAATTTTATTTTTTATATTTGGATTTTGTTTATTTATTTTTTCAAACTGTTAGTTGTTAAATTATTATATTCTTTAGGTAAAGTTCAAATGATATAATGGAGATGAAAAAAGTAGTTTAGAATATTTTGAACTCCAAAATAGTTTTTATCTACGGAACAGATCAACATTAAAGGAAAATATTTTTCAAAAGTAAATTTTTAAAATCTTAATTAAATTTCTCCTTGTTAGTTATCATATAATTCTGTTTTCTTTTTTTATTCTTAGAATAATTTAGAACAAATTCATTATTATTTTAGCTAACTTATGACTTAAAATACTTATATAATAATAATTATTTGTTCTATTTTGTAATTATGTTTACTTTTATGTTAAATTGCGTTAAGCATTAAAAGTAAGGCTCTTCACCGTCACAGAGACTGATATAAAGCGAGTTGAAACCCTGCTACCAAAAAAACTGAAGTCAATTCCAAATATCATGAAGCTTCATCAGTTGGTTTGGAATGAAAATAACAAATCAGTGTTAGGTTTACGCATGCTAACTTGCGTTTCTTGCGAAACCGATCTTTCTTGTACTCATTATGCTTCGAGTCCGCCTACAGTTAATATTTTATAGACTAAATAAAAATAAATGTAAAACAGACAAATGAAAAAATAAAGAAACTTGTAACTCTTTGCAGTAAAAAAAAGTTGGTATTGTATATCTTTTTAATGCTCATGCACATGTAGTTAACTGTAGCTATCTGGCGAAAAAATCAAGGGGGGGGGGCGCGACAAATTATAGTCCGCTAGTGAGGAATATGTTTGTCGAACCAATCTTGGGCAAATGCAGCCCAAGGGTCAAAATTTAAGTATCACTGGAAAAATCATATAAAAACTGAAAATATTTACAATAGGATACTTAAAACAGGGGTGATTGTGAGTTCATAAAAAAATACCTAAAAGTTTTAAAGAGAAAATGTGCATGTGTGTGTAGGGGGGGGGGGGTAAAACCAAGGCCCCACTCACTTAAGCACACCTAATTTTATATGTATATATGTATAAAATAATTAATTTCCTTTCATAAATTAACACATTTCATTTATTCGAATAGTTTCACACACAAATAGTTTTTATTCAAAATATTGTGCATGGATTTAATTAAATTGTAAATGAGCAATAAAGTTACTTTTGAGCTGGTGTTGAACAAATAATCTACAAAAGATATTTTAAGGAGAAAGCAAAAGTCTAACAGAATTACTATTTACTCTGCGAATCTTAACATTTCTATTCGATGAATATTATTATTAATTATTGGTATAATCATCGAAAATCCGGAAAAGCAAAAAAAAAAAAAATCCGGAGGTGGGACGATAAAAGCATAATTTAAAATATTTTACTTTCGGTATTTTCAAACATGAAAATACCAGAGTCGATCATGAAAATACCGGAAATCCGGTAAAATACCGGAACACAATCACCCCTGTTAAAACCAAAATGGTACAAAATAACACACTTAAACATTTTAAAACTTAAGTTACTGCAGATCAATTTTTAGTACTTACACATTGAACATAGAACTCCTTTCTCTCTTACTGAAACTGTCATCAGATGTTGGTATACTTCTGGAAATAGCAATGAATTATTCAATTATTTATAAAAAAGGAAATATTATTTCTTATTCTTTATATATTTTTTATATAATTATGAATATTAAATATATGCAAGATTAACAGTTGAAGTTCTGCAAATTAACTAGCGCTTTTATTGCAGCTAAATATCAATTACATTAGAAAATGGCATAAATTTTACCCTTAAAAATTCTTACTCTTTCAAAATTTCAAAAAGCAAAAGCTGATTAAGTTTATTAATCACTGCTGACTTATTTTAAACGAACACTCATGAAACCTGCAAAGCTAAATCTTAAAAAAAAATTATCTGCTGCTCCTGCCCTCTAAAGATTAAGCAGCACATTACCCATGTTGATGTTTTGCATGTTCGTTTTACATTTCACATAGTTTTAAAAGTTTTTTCAAATGTTTCTTATTGTTGTTCTATTTATTTTTGTTACTCCAATTTATACACAATTACTCTTCATGAGCTATCATTTTCTTTTTATATTTATATGAATATTAAATACACAAAATAAATGTTTAATATA
Organism: Uloborus plumipes; assembly: GCA_038373865.1. NCBI lineage: Eukaryota > Metazoa > Arthropoda > Arachnida > Araneae > Uloboridae > Uloborus > Uloborus plumipes. The sequence continues at coordinate 10,816 of JAXGGA010009380.1, forward strand.
TATCAATCGCAGTAACTTTTTTAACTACAGAAGAAATAATAATTTTAATAGAAACTTTTTCAAAATAGGTATTCACTGTGGTTGTTATTTATGTCAAGAAGAACTAAAAGAGAATTTTCATTACTTCAAATAAGAGAAGTATATAAACTTCCTAAATGCTTTTAGTGTGTCTTTTCCAAAAAGATCAATGATAAATATATTTTTATCCACTTTTGGGTAACGAAAAAATGCACTTGTTTCATATGAATATTGGAACAAGAACATAATTATTCTGAATATTAGAAAGTGCATTTTCTAGGAGATGGAAACAAAAATAATAAATAACAAATGGTTCATTTTATTGAATGTGTATTCATCACATTAAGAGTACAAGTATTCATAATACCAATCCAAATACTCAATGAAACATATTGAAGGTATACATATTATTAAAAAAAAAAAAAAACTTAAGGTAGTCTTAGACAAAATCGTACTTTTATATGACAATAGTTTTCAGCTAAGCTAACATTATTTCTTAATTAAAAGCTAGTTCTCTGATATGAAGCTATTCAAGCTTTAAGCTAATGACTTAATGAAAAGCTACAAACAGTACAAAAGTTTTTATAGCTCACTGTACCAATCACATCAAAACCCCATTATAAGTCATGTGTAACTCATTATTTTCTTATTTCTAAGGTGACATAAATTATTCCAATGTTGGATTAAAATAGACCACAAACACCCAATTCACAAAGGCAAATGTTCTTAATGCAGTATGAATGCAAACATTTCTAAATTTTTACAAAATAATGTTAAGAGTTAACTCAGATATGTACTTTTAACAAGTTCAAAACTAGTTTCTGTACCACTATTTTAGAAAGATATTTAAATTACAGAATCTCAGCCTAAATATATATTTTGATAGCATTAAATGGTTTTTGCACATGACAAATTTGGATGGAAATGTACTGAAGACTCGAAAGAACTTACACTAAGATTATACTTCTGGCTCTACTGTTTCTTACAACTAAAGTTCTTGGTCATAACTGGGAAAACTGCTTGAAAAGCATAAAATATCAATTCATCTAACATTTTTCAAGCTTAAACAAAATTTCTCAGCCGTTTCTGTGCTTGATGGACAGGTTGGAAATTTGTTATAAGTGTGTTGGGGACACAAGTGCTTGCATTCATTTAAATACATGAATAATACCAATCGAAATAATAAAGATTTTTGTGAAGTGATTCTTCATTTTTACTACCCATTCTCAATTGCAGTCAGTGTTAGAAATAGTCGGTTGTTAGTTGCATTTAGAGGCCAAAAATTTTCATTTGAAGCCAAGATTAGACGTACGCCAAATTTGACACCAAAAATTTTGAATTATATTGAAACTTTTTTTTTAATCGACTCATCAAGACCAAGACCTGTGATTGATCCTGATGATAAATTTGGCTTTTCTAGAGATCTCTACCTTAAGAATGTAATGCTTCTTTTATAACGTACATGCAGGCCCGTATTTTAGGGGGGCAGGGGTCAATTGAACCCCATCCCCTGACTTTCGGAAATCAATGTATTGGCATATAAGTGGGCGTGGTTTTTGCCACTTTTTGGTAAATTTTACATTGTGTATGCACCCTTTGCCCCCCCCCCCCCCCCCTCTGGAAAATTTCGAAATGACGTCCCTGCGTACATGTAAATAACTTTTAGATACAATAAATTTTGCTTTTTGAACCCTTTCTTTTCTGTATATTTTACAGATCTTTTCTAAATATGCTATCAGCAATTCAGAAAACCTTTTGTTTTTAAATATTTTTTTGCATCTAGGTACATAGTTATCTGATAATACAACAATAAAAAATACAACAATTTATGTCACCAAAGAATGTTAAGAATGATTATGATACAGTAGACACTCAATATACTGACCCCTATATCAGTTTTTAGGCTTCGTTATGTTTTGTAAATTTTAACTTGCTTTTTGTTGAGCAGAACATTCAGATAATGATTATCCAAAACAAATAATTCTAAAAGGGTTGTTATAATGTGAGTCTACTGTATGTTTTAAGCGAATAAATTTACACTGCTCTCATTATACAAATTTAAATTTTCCAGGAAATTAAACTGTCAACAAGAATTATTTAAACATGAGTGGTATCAGTCTTAAGTTTTGTACTTAGCCAATGAGTCTGAACTATGAATTTTACAGCAAATGTCAAAACATTAATCTGCAAATGAATTTGAACAAAATTTTAAAACAAGTATAATGTTTCCCCAATTTCATTCCCATCAAATTATCCTAATTTTGTGACAATTTTCAAAACTTAAAAAAAATCAAAAAATAATTTCAAAATAAGTAAAAACAAAACTTTTTTCAAAAAAGTATTATTGCTAACGATGAGCGTGAATTTATTGTTGGAAATTAAATTTTAGCATAGTGAAAGCATAATGTATTTTTTTCAAAAAACGGGAAAAAAACGTGTCATCTCACCCTCCTAAAGGTCCCCCAATACCAACTATCCTTTTCATGTCTTGTGACAAAGACCTCTGACTTGGAATTGCTCGGGAACTCATTAGCATGTTTCGACTATAATAAAATTTCAAATAGGAAATCAGTATTAGATTCGTTAAATGCTTTCACAATCATGTCACTATGCTTACTATGAACATACATTCATTGAGCATTGGGAATGAAAACATCACACTAGAACAGCGTTCCCCAACCTGTGGTAGGCGTACCATTGGTGATTCGCGACTTACAAGTTGGTAGTACTTGAAAAGTAATCAATAACGGCGGACATAAAAAAATAAATCAAAACATATCAGGGAAAGTTTATCCTATAACTTATAAAAATAATTTTCATTGAAAATATCGTATTAGTCTAGAGCAGTCGGCTATTAAACATACGGCAATCAAGACCACCAATCTTTTAGAGCACTTTTTAATTCAGTTGTAAGCCAGTATTAAATTTCAAACATGTTCTTTGAAACAAGCACAAGGCTAGCATTAAAAAAATTTTTTAACAAAATATTTGACTATGATAAGCGAAAAAAAGGTATTGTTGTTTTTTATATAATTTTGTATTTTTATTTAAACCATTTATGAGAAACAAAATATGGCAAAATAGTAAATAAATATAAAATTTTGAACAAACACATACATATATCAATATATGATGCAGTAAATTTATTATGTCAGTGACTTTATATCCGGTAGGAACGTGGTAGCCCGGTAAAGCGTCGGACTCGTAACCGTAGGATCCCGGGTTCAAACCTAGCCGATCAAAGATCCACCGTAGCTACTAATAGTTTCTGGGCAACGTAAAATAAGGGCCGTGAACATAAAGTCCTCCAAGTAAAATGATACCTCTAAGGGTACTAGACCAGGGGTTCGCTTGGCCCTTGGTCTGGATCAAAAGAACAGAGCGCTCTGAGCTAAATCGGACTTCCACCTTATATGGTGCTCGTTTAAATGGAAGCCGTACTTATTCCGCCTTAAATCCCGTAGATGCGTCTACTCAGGCTCGGATTCCCGAGAATAGTTTCAGAAACAGCATACACGGTACATTTTTTAAGCGTATTAAACACACGCGTAAAGAAAAAAATTTAAAAACCCGAAATATAATCATTTTTTCGAAGTGGTACAATTGAGCATGATATACAACCAAGTGGTACACGAACTAAGAAAGGTTGGGAAACACTGTACTGCACAAGAACACAGGAGGAATTCAGAACTTCATACCTATTTGGAGAATGCTGCTGTGGAGGTAAGCTATTGGGAAGACATGGCGAGAAGTTTGGCATCCCTACGCTCGTGGGCGTCACATGACCTTGAACATGCGTGCCATTGCCGCCCGTTCTTGAAGGAAACTGCTGACTACTTAAGCTCCTGGGAGTTTGGGGAAGGTTAGGAGCCCCCATTCCTAGATATGTTGGTTAAAATATTTACGATTATTCTTTGGTAACATGAAAAAATCTCTCACTGACTGATCGAGACTAAACTTAAACAAACAATACACTTTCATTTCAATATTCTGACTCCAGCACAGTTTGAGGGACTTAAGAATCAAGGCTGATTCGTCAAGATTGCTTATTTAGCTTATTCTTTAATTATTTTGAAATACAGATCAAAAAGAAACTGTTATGAGTATTCCTATGTCTCTCAATTCTGATAATTGTCACTAAAGTTACCATTTAAAACCTGAAAACAAGGATATTCAATAAAATACACAAATCAACCTCGGGCCCAGATCCAGAGGGGGGGTTATGGCGGTCATGGCACCTCCCTTAAATGTACAAACATTGCATCGAACAGCGCACATATTTTGAAAAGATCGCCAAATATCCCTCGTTTTCACACAAAAATTGCCATTTAAGCCTTCCTTTTCCAAAAATAACCTCCTCCTGAACCGGAAGCTACATCTGCCCTTGATCAACCTAAACTTTATAATTTTATTTTTCCATTTACATTATTTTTGTTCAATTAAATTTAGATAAGTATTCTAATATGAATTTTAAATTAAAGCAAATAGCTACTTATAAAGGTTTCCTGAAAAATAAATAAGATGTAAATAAAAGGGTTAAAAATTTAAGTAGAAACGTATTTCATGTTTTAACTATATTACGTATTAAGTGAACCAATCATTCTCTTTTTCAGACCAGTTTGTCTTCATGTTTATTGGTACACATTACTAGTTACTTTTCCAAGAATTTCGAGAGCTGTAAATGTAAAATCCATAACTACAGAAATTGAGCTATGAAGTTAATATGAAAAAAATTGGAAAGCAGAAAATATGCACTCAAAAACCATCTTGATGAAGGCCTAAATAGTGCTGTAGTTGGAACAAAATATTTCGGGAAAAGCTCCATTTCCCAAAAAGCTCCTATAACTAGACTACTTCCATCTTTCTCAAGGATAGGTTTGCAGCAGAAAAGTGAAATATTCGACTTCCCTCAAGTTTTTAACCGAGAGTCAAAACAAAATAAAACATATGCAAGACTGTTTGACTTCAAGTTATGGCAGCTACAATAACAAGCAATGCGCTACAATACTAGCTAAACTTTGGCAATTCGACTAGCGTGGTAAATCCATATTTATTTTTCCAACAGTTGGCCCAAAACTAATTTCAATGGATGAAAACTCACGCACTTAACACACCTTTGAGAGAACTAAGTCATCCTTCACTCTATTCTAGTTCATTTTTTGTATCTAATATTCTCTCACACTGGCTATATGTGAGAATGCTACATAGAAGTTTCTTTGTCAGTCAATCAATTCCCCAAAGCAGAATACTGCTAACAATTCTTGCAGGGACCAAGTAAGGCAGTTTCAACGAAAAATTCCATTTTTACTCTTTTATATCATTAAAAAGTTTAAACTTTTATCTTTCCAGCCACATATTACACTTGTTTATCAAAAAACCAGAAACATCAGAACTTTTTCTTCTTTCAAAAGCATTCACTGTGTTCATCACATGAATGAAATCTTTAAATGTTTTTTTCTTGAAACATGAATTTTTCATGTTCATGTTCCTCTTTCTCAATATCTATCACACTTACAGGGCCAAAATTTTTGTAACACATATATTTTAGTCTTTTACATTTTAACACAAGGATGTGATGATATATTGATAAATATTTTTTTTTATGGAGTCAAAAATTATCAAAAATGCAAATTTAAAAGTGCTCTTGTGTGAGTAAAATATTAAATTTTTATTTTTTTTCTGCTTAGAGAGGAAAGGATGTGTTAAAGTGCATAAAACACGTTATTCTAACATGTGTAAAAATTTCTTAGTCCTATCTTTCACCATTTCCAAGAAAAAGGTACATAAAGTTGGTGAATTTAACATGGCGGAGATAGGGCTTACCCACAGGGCCTGATTACGCTAAAGGCTCGGGAAGCTTGAGCTTCCCCTCAGAAATTCCAAAGGGCCTACAAATGACAGGAAAACTGCTTAAAAACCCTAGTTCCAGCATTTTAATTCGATTTTAAAGATAATTTGTTCGATATAGATTGGCACAACTGTGTTACTATGGATTTTTATGCTAACTTTGCTAAAGTAATAAATCTATTGAATGACAAACCACCCTTATTTGCTGAGAATTATTGTGCAAGCATATAGGCTAAACTTTAATCTGAATTTTGCTGGGCAACTTCAGGAATAATCTTGGTAGCATTAGTGAGTTTTGTTTTAACGTGCAGAGTTTTTCAAAAATTTTCTTTAAACAAAAATTGGAGGGCCCCTACAGGAGACTGAGCTTCCCCTAACTTCAGAGGTTAATTGGGCCCTGCTTACCCGGCCCTCTTAACATAATTTGTTTTAGTATTTGCTTTGCAGTGTCCCTAGTTATTGAAGTTTCTCTCTAATCTTTTAATACCATAATGCTTTGCCTCTTTTTTTTTTTCCATGGAGTTATGGTAGAAAGAGAAAAATGAAACAGATTTCACTTTCGTAGGTTTCTATAGATGCCAACATAAATGAATAATTGTATATGTACTGTTACATTAACAATTTAAAATAATGCCTTAGATTGCTATTGTACAGGAAAAGATAAATACCTAAGCTGTTGTTGGCACTCTGACCATATCCAAAAGGATGTGAACCTGCACTTGACATGACCTGAAAATAGGAGCATTGTAATTTTTTAAAAATCACAATCTGGTAATTTTTTACATTGAATAAATAAATTAATCACACCATTATCAAGAATAAGGTATGCATCTAAATTTATGCATATTATCTACAACGCTAAAAGATTTTTAATCTATAATTTTTAGTGATATAATATAAAAATTAAAATAATACCTAAATGTAAGTAGCTAGTTTTTATAAAGTGGTAAGACACATATAAAAAAAAACATATTCTAACGCATTTTAACATCAATTAAATTTCTGTCCTCCTAAAAAAATTTAGATTAAATTCAACTCAATAAGAAAAAAAGGGTCACATAATTTGAATGAGAACCTATTCGTAAAAAAAAGGTACTTTAATTGCACCGCAACAACAGATTTGGCGGTTTAAAAAGATTTGGGGGCTTATTTGGAGGAGGTTATTGTTCACATGTGCGCAAAATTATCTAATACTGCAAAATCTGTAGCTGCAGCGGAGTCAATACGTAAGTACCAAAAAAATTTAATGTAACAAATATATACCATGTATTGAAACAATAAAACAGCTCATGGAAATATGCGCACATCACAGTGAGCTAAAGCATGATAGTCTTTTTAACTGGTAGCTTACAGTAGAATGCTTATCCCATTTCATCAATTACAATTATAGAAAAATAGACCAATGTTTGCAGCAAGATTATTAACTTTAAATTACTGAATATTTCTTCCTAAAAGAAACTGAAAATCAAGATAACTTTTTGCATTAATTTTACATCTTACTTATTAATTCCACATAAAAAGCCATGTTATATGTACAAACTACTTACTTTCACAAATTAAACAATTATAATGTTTGTGCATGAAAACTGGAACTAGAACACTTTAATTTTGTGTTTTCTCTTTTGACAATCAGATGGTTCTCAAAACTTCTTGTTATTTGTCCTTCTTGCATGATTCCAGAGTAGAAGAGCAGATTTCTTATCTGTTTTTTATGTATGTATTATTATTTTTACATAAAAAGTTCTATTAGAGTACTTTTTTGTTTACAGTAACATGAAATGTTTACATTTGAAATTCAGGATGCGATGGTCCTTCATGTTTAAACTTCTGTAGCATGAAAGTCAGCCACTATTGATGTTAACAAAGTATTTAAAAGCTCAAATCTAGTTAGATCTAATTATATTGTCGATTAAGTGTTGATTTACTTCTTTTGTTCGAATTTTACACAGAATAATAATAAATAAATGAAATACGAGCAGAATAAAATAAAAATACCATTAAAAACGACTACACATTTCAAATCATAACACTTTGTGTGTGTGTGTGTTCACTTGTTGTATGTGATGATTATGTACTGATTTTTTTGGAGGGGAGGGGGGGGGGGACTTCAAAGAAAAATATTATTAGGCCTAAAATATACCATCACTGAAGTATTGAAGTTAACTGAAAATACTAATGATTTAGAAAAGGGAAATATTTCCCAAAAAGCTAATATATATTTTTTTTCAACATTTTTTTTTTTTTTGTTTAATCTCCCAATAGGAATAAATACCAACACATCAATAGAAAAATTCAAGATTTAATAATTTTTCCATAAGGTCCAGAGAGGTTAGACAACTGGACGATCCAATGCATGGGTTGTGAGAAGAACTCCCCATTTCTTCCACCCAATACAGCTAAGGCTTCATGCTAAAAGATTGAGAGAAAAAGTTGCAAGTTTAAGAAATATGTTTTATTGAATCAACCCTAAAGTTCAAACTTTAACAAACTAAAAGAGCTAAACTATCTGACGTATGTAAATAGTGAAAGGTGAACAGTGCCGGATCTTCGATTCTTCCATGTCACAGCAAATCTTGAAACTTCCACTCTTACCGAACTTCCTTAAAATTTTAATGTTGAATTTCAAAAAAAAAAAAAAAAAACCACAAAAATGAGCCATTTCCTGTCCTCCAGAAGTTGTCACATGGGGCAAGAGCTCCGGCTTGCTCCCCCCTAAATAAGGCACTGAAAGTGAAATATTATGATACTTTTGACTCTACTTATAAATTCGTTTAAAATAAATTTGAAAGAGTTTACAAACTTACTGCTCAAATAAAGGTGAATTGTTTCAGACAGTGGGTAGGGATTTATCTCTTATATTCAGTGACAGATTTATGATTTTCTCAAGCTGGGCAATCATGAAACTGCCCGCCTTTACCTATCTTCCATAAAATTTTCATATCAAATTTAAACAAGAAAAAACACAAAAATAAGGTGAAATTGTCACCCCCCCCCCCCCCACCAGAAGTGGAGTAAGGACCACGGCTTGCCCCCCCCCCCCCCTTCGCAATGCAGAACTATTAATAATTTACAGGTACTACAAAATAAAATGTAAGTCATCACAAAGTTATATTTTAAGACATTCTATTTCAAGTTAAAAGAACACAACAGACATCATCTAAAAAAGGAATTGTGTACAATAACTGCAAAAGGGTGTTACTTTTATAGTTAAAGTATTAATCGAAATGGAGTCCAATATCAGGGAGACTATAGTAATCAGCATGCTTGCCTATAATCATAATAAAATATGTGGAACATGAAACGTTGATTTACTTATTTCGCATCACAAATATGCAATCTGGAAGGCGTGAAAACACTACATTCATTACTACTATGAAAAGAAAAAGGTATAGACATTAAGTAGCTCTTTACTAAGTTTAAATGTTTGCAAGTTAAGTATCAAAAAAAAAGAAAATGCGCAAGTAAACGAGACGCAATAAAACTTAGTTAAACGTATAAATTTTAAAGATGCATGCCTTGATGCATAATTTCAGGCATTTAAATTATAGATGATAAAAGTTATACGAACATCACACACAAGACACAAATAATACACAGCGCATTTTCTTTAATTTATGTAATAAAAAAAACCAAGCTGCTCACTTTGAAGTTAATCATAGAAATCTTATTACTTTCCAGTTCATGAAAAGTGTTTTATACTCATATTTATAAAACAAATTCTTAAAAAGTAATGATCAGCGATCGTCAAGTAAATTCTTCGAGTACTTTTATACAGCAAGTTTAGTAAAATATATCGCGAAAAAACTGGTCAAAACAAGTTTTTTAGGTGAAGGAACTGTTCAAAATTAAAATTACCTGAAAACAAACTTTAATTTCACAGATAAATGCTCTAAAATGCATAAGACTACATGCATACAATATGAAAGGCAGACGATGACATCTATTTTGCGATGCCACTGTTATCCAAAATTAGTCCTAATGGTAGATTTAGCAAAAACGTTGTGGCAACATACTGAAGATACAATGCAAAAGTAAACAAATAAAACATGGGTTACTTGACGCTGTCAAACAGCATTTTAATGCTCTGGATTCGAGTTTTTCATCTGAAAACTCTCCTTTACATTTGCCTCTCTGCTTTTTTATATTTCATGCGTTGCGTCTTAATTTTGCTGTTTAATACTTTTCAATTCACAAGTCGAGTATTTTTGGGGGAGGAAGGGGGTGGGGGAGCTAGAAACCGTCTTTTCGAAAATTCCAATGGGGTGGGGGGTAGGCGGTAAAGGGAGTATACGGAATTCAAATTTTATCAGAAAATAACAAAAATGAGGCCGACTTTTGCGTTAAAATGTCAATTATTTAACAAGGGAGGGACATCAAATGACCCATTTTGCATTTCGCATCTTCATATTTGCTATTTTACAAAACACTTCTTTTCTTTTCTTTTCTCTTTATGTTATAATGCTTGGAATTCATTCTGATCTCATAATTCGTTTTGCACATTAAGATTTTCAATTTTGAAACTTAAATTTACTGTTTTCCTCTTTATTTAATACTTTGGTTTCTGTTTTACTTCAATGGTTTTAATGATTGTTTTTCCAGGGTGGATCCAGTTTTCGGTTTTGAAGTTTTTCCAAGTTTTGCTTTTTTTACATTTTAAATTTTTGTGCTTTTATTTTTCATTCTCTTTAATGTTCTGAAATTATTTTTTGTATATATTCTGCTTCAGTGCTTTCATTTTTGTTTCTTTCGTTTGCGTTTGAAATTTTTTTTGTCAAATGCTTTTTCATCCTTCACTTCCTTTTGCCTTTCAAATCTTGTTGATACCGTTAAAATGATCAATTCGATGTTGTTTTAATGTCGTTCCGCGATACTCAATAGTCCTTATTGCCATATGGAGAAATATCGCCCATTGTCGTTTTTGCATCATTGTGGCGACATTGTAACCGATACACAGCGATATCAAATAGCTTGAATATTCAATATCCCCATATATTATTAAACGTCGCTGTGTGGCCTGGCATCATAACTGGAATATGGTGATATCAAAAAGCTGGAAATATTATTTTCCTAATTCACTGAACCAGAGGCGCAGCGAGCTTAAGTTTTTGGGAAGGGGAAAATTCTCAGTTTGCCGAATGAAATTCTGAAATGTACCGAACAATGAAAAATATAATAAAGCCTGCTCTTCATCATACACTGCAAAAAATAAATTGTTGTTTTTACAGTATAATACTGAAAGCAGTGGTTTCAGTTTAAAACTAAAATGCACAGTAATAAACGGTAAAATTCACAGTGACCTCCTGTCACCATCAATCGACATTTCTCGAACCGAGAAAAACCACTGCTTCCGGATATCATCTTCAAAAAAGGTGTGTCCCCCCCCCCAAAAAAAAAAAAAACTGTTCCTCCTGCACCAGGCCCGTCATTTAATATTATCTGGTTAATGTTCCTTTATATAAATTTAAATTTTCAATTTTTATGAAAGAAAATGAGTCAAAATTTGGAAGAAAAAGTGTTTTCGACTGCTCTCTTTCAGAATTTTTTTTTTTTTTTTTATAGGAAACACTTCATTTGGTCACTGCCTGGTTTATACATTTTGGATATTCCACTTCTCTAAAAAAGTCAAGGGGTATTTTTATGTTCTGAAAAAAAAAACTAACCATATTTCTGGCCGTAATTTTGGTATGTTAAAAATTGAGTGCTGCAGCACCCCAATAAATTCAAGTTACAACCAGCCACTGGCATTAATATTCTTCTCTTGTGAAATGCCCTCATATAAGGAGCAATATTTCGACAGCGCATACTTTGTCAGAACTTTCAACAGTTCCCCCGCCACTGATTTGCCAAAACGTAAATTCAATCTGTGAAAAACTGCTGCAAATATTCAAGACATTTTTTCAAAGAGCACTCCACACAAGAATTAACACTTAAGTTAATTTTAGCGAACTGCACACTTTCTTTATTTTGCTTTTTGCTATTCTATCTTTAATGGGGGGGGGGGGGGGGGTAACCTTTAAAACCCTCCCCATTGTGAATTGTTGTTTCTGCCAATCGTAAAAAGATCTGAAACCCAAAATCTGTATAGTGAATAATTATAATTAAAAGAGCAATAACACTCGATTTATAAAATCAATTTATTCAAATAACTGAACACCAACAACTATGTTTAATCAACTTTATTTAACTTTTAAGATGAATGAATAACAGTTTTAATTTAGTCCAAATTTTTCGAGTTTCTCGGGTTCATTGCAATCAAAGTCCATTGTGTTGAGCTGAAAAATAAATTATTATTTAATACCTGCAAATTTGAAGAAATGTGCAAATAAAGATAAAAATAAAATCAAAAGGCAAGTAGTTTTTCGAAACTTTCCTCACTACTTTAAAGACGCGAAGCGCCCGTGCAACGACAGGCCACTCAGCTAGTCATTATTTTTTATAAACGATTGCTGTTTGTCAACTATTATTTCTGTTGTAAAGTTTGTAATGGAATACAATAGTAGCGTCACTACCGGTGGGCGGAGGGAACTGCCCAAATGACACCAAGAAGGATCCAGAAATTTTTGAACAGAGGGTCGATTGATTTTTGTTACTTTTTACTATACATACTGGTTTACAAATATTGATCACAATGGATTCGGACATTTCCGGGGAAGAGCCCCAAACCATCCCCCAACTCTTTTAAAACTCGTATAAAATAGCAGTACCTGGGGACCGAGCCCACTCGGTAAAAAAAAGCGGTTTGTAAACTCGTGTTTTTTTCTAAAATGCGAAGTACTTATTTAGATAAACTTGAAAAGCATTTTTAAGCCTTTGGTTGCAATTACGCATTTAAAACAGTAGTAATTTGTTTTAAAAAACACAACCTTATTTAACATTTTGAAGCAAAAATGGGGCACCGATGTCCCACTGAACGAAACACCGATTTCCCATGAATATTTTACCTTTTACGCAGGAAGGGATACCACTGTTCTGTGCTGTATTACATAACCAGAAAATTATTAAAATACTATATATAATATTTTCCCCTTATTTTACCGTAAATTAATGCAGAGTAATGAACAAAGTATGAAAAATACGTTGATAAAAATTCTGCGTCAAAGGGTTAATCCATGCTCACCGTAAAATCACACCCAATTTCATTTCATTTGGCGCCGAAGGCGCGGGAGGAGTTGATGAGAATATATGCAGAGTCCCTGTTCTCCAACGAAATTAGTCCAGTTGGTTTTGACTTTCACTTCACTTGACACTCCAAGGTTCCCCCCGTACATACCACAACTCGTGGTTTAACCGTAATGGGGCCTTGAAGAGCGCTCTGTTCATTTTTGAACAGACCCAAGGACCGAGCAGACCCTTGGCCCAGCATCCCCCTGAGATATCGTTTCACTTGAAGGATTATATGACCACGAACATTTTTAACGTCCCCCAGCCACCATTTATGAAGACTGTGGATCTTTGATCAGCTGGGCTTCCTCTATATGATCGGCCCGGGACCCTCCAATTACGAGTCCGACGACTTACCGATCGAACTACAAAATCCAAAACTTCATCTAAATACGAAATTTTATCAAAATCGTTTGAGCCGTTTTCGAGATCCGAAATATATATATACAAGAATTGCTCGTCTAAAGATATTAGATGTAATTTTGTTTCGGCACTTAATATTTTAAGAATGGGTTTCATATTTATTGATTTTTTACCTGAAATATCTTACTAAACACTCTTGAGGAGGAAAAAAGTATTTTAAAACTAACTATAACATTTTTATACTCGGTTTTGAAATCGCACTTGAAAAGTAAAGTAATCTGATTTTTATATATTGTAAGTTACCATAAAATTCAATAGATGTCGGTGGACAATTACCACTGCTTTTATCCCATAGCTTTTGAATAAATGAAACAGCTTGTTATCTAGTGAAGCCTTGCTTTAACATTTCAAAAACAATAACAATTTAACGTTGCCAAATATCATAATTTGAACGTGATTAAATATGAAATCCAATTGTTATAACAAAACGTGGTCGCCAAGGAAACGTAAAAATGAAAGTAATCACAAACAAAATGGCGAAATAAAAGCTTCTCAAACTTTCAATGAAGGCACAAAAAAAACGGGGTTTTTTGTGAAAACTTGCGTTTTTACAGAAAAAACGCCGACGTAGATGAACTCAGAAACGAAAACTCTATCTGAATACGAAATTTTATCGAAATCGTTAGAGCCGTTATCGAGATCCGAAAAATAAATAAATATATATATCTAATATCTTTAAACGAGCAATTCTTGTATATATATTTATTTATATATTTATTTATATATTTATTTATATATTTATTTATTTTTCGGATCTCGAAAACGGCTCTAACGATTTCGATAAAATTTTGTATTTAGATAGAGTTTTGGTTTCTGAATTCATCTACGTCGGCGTTTTATCTGTAAAAACGCGAGTTTTCACAAAAAAACCCGTTTTTTTGTGCCTTCATTGAAAGCTTGAGAAGCTTTTATTCCGCCATTTTCTTTATGATTACTGTTTCCGTGACGACGACGTTTTGTTATAAGAATTGGATTTCATATTTAATCACATCAGCGCAAGTTTAAATTTTAAAGTATTTGGCAACGTTAAATTGTTACTGTTTTTGAAATGTTAAAGCAAGGCTTCACTAGATAACAGGCTGTTTCATTTATTCAAAAGTTTCATTATAACAATAGATTTCATATTTAATCACATCAACGTAAATTTAAATTTGTATGGTATTTGGCAAACGAGTTGTGGCAACACGTGATAATTAGATAATTATTATTGTTTTTGAAATTTAAAAGAGAGCAATCAAAATAAAGTTAGAATTGGGTGTGGGCCGCGGTAGTCCGATCGGTAAGTCGTCGGACTCGTAACCGGAGGGTCCCGGTCCGATCATATAGAGGGAGCCGAGCCGATCAAAGATCCACCGTCTTCATTAATGGTGGCTAGGGGACGTTAAAAATGTTCGTGGTCATAAAATCCTCCAAGTGAAACGATACCTCTGTGAGATGCTGGGCTAAGGGTTTGCTCGGCCCTTGGGCCTGGTTAAAAAATGAACAGAGCGCTCTTCGGGGCCCCATCCCGATTAAACCACGAGTTGTGGTATGTACGGGGAAGAACCTTGGAGTGTGAAGTGAAGTGAAAGTCAATACCAACTGTAACCAAATGCGTACTGGAGAACAGGGACTCTGCATCCATTCTCATCAACCTCTCCCGCGCTTTCGGCGCCAAATGAAATGAAATTGGGTGTGATTTTACGGTGAGCATGGATTAAATAAGGTTGTGTTTTTTAAAACAAATTACGGCTGTTTTAAATGCTTAATTGCAACCAAAGGCAAAATATGCTTTTCAAGTTTATCTAAATACGTACTTTGCATTTTAGAAAAAAACACGAGTTTACAAACCTCTTTTTTTTTAACCGAGTGGGCTCGGTCCCCTGGTACTATATATATATACAAGAATTGCTCGTTTAAAGATATTAGATTTAAAGATATTAGATTGTTAGAACTTCAGTATCGAAAAATTACCGGTGAAGAGTCCCCCAGGAAAGAAATGATCGACCCCCACTTGTATCCGTCCCTGGGTGAAACTCTTTTAGGGGATGAAATCTAAAATGGATATATGGCTTTAGGAAAAACATAAAGACTGAAATTCTTAAAAACTTCAGCAATAGTTTTTCATTATCTTATTTTGTAAAATTTGATATCATTGTCATTCGATGGAGCCAGAATGTCTTAAACCAGGGTTTCAAAACAGCTGCGTGAATTGAATGGCTTGGGAGATGAAGGGGTTATGTGACAAAACAGAAATTGCGAGTAATTAAAGTTCAAAGTTTTATTGTTGCAGCTTTTCTGTTTTCTCGTTTTGTCGTTAGTGTGCGTACGAAATCGGTCTAATGACATCTACTTTTTGATGTACCAAGATTTGCTTGCTTACCTGTACCCATTGATTGCTTGCCATTGTTCAGAGTGTTTATTTTTTAAAATGTAACACAGCCCCTTCATCCTCCAAACCTTTCAATTATGAGGCGTTTTTACAAGTGCATGTGTGGCGAACATTTTTTTCTTTCATACGAGGAAGAAAAAAGGACATGAAAAATATACTACCTTAATTAACTTCTTGCATGTCATTAATCTATGGATTGATCTTTTTTCACGCAATGAGGCAGGATGGGTATCCACCCATTTCTATAGCAAAAATACTCCCTTCTGTTCACTGCAGGTTTATCGTCCGTTGCCGAGCAAGAAATGTTGCACGATTTAGGGGTGAACTTGTTGGAAATACATTCTATTTCGCCGGGGGAATGCAGCCTAACATCACAGTCTATAATAGCTGAAACAGAAGAGGAAATGTATAGGATAATATGAAACACAGTTATTGGTTTGTCTGCGAATAAGCATAACATTTTTCTTACGAATATAATTTAATACGATTTTAACATTCAAAACTCAAATAATTTTAAAATATAGTTTAAAAAAATTAAAAAATATACGCTTTTAGAGTTAATCAAAATATTTCATGATATCTGATTTACCTCTGATTTTTAAAACTATTGAATATCCGCTAAGTTTACATGCACTAATGATACATCAACATTTAATATAGTTTATCCTTTACTATTAATAATATTATTAAATATATTACTTTTATATTTGCAAAGAACGTTAATTTTATCTTTCATTCAGAGTTACATACATACATACAAACAAACCCACATATGAAACTAATAAAAGCGTATTAAAAACGTGGCATATACTGGGGATACAAAGATCCACTGCAGATTTTTCTTCAGAATTTTATTAGATTTGCAGACTGTGTCTTCGAACTTACGCTTGCATTCTTCGAAACCATGAGGCTTCCATTTCTCTTCGCTTGTGCGGCACGACATCTCCCTGCTGTCTACTTTCCCGGGTCCCGGAAAGGCGTAGCCATAGATGCAGTGCTGGACACAGCGACTGAAATGCAGTGAGAGAACACTATAGCTGACACAAACAGATGATTCAGATTCAGAATATTAGAAATCAAAAGTGCTGGCTAACTTCCTTAGGTAAAACCTTCCGCGTAGTTACGCATGCGTCAGAACTTCTCTGATTTTACCAAAATAGGAGTGATAGATAAGATAGCAACAAGGGGAAGAATAATAAACAGCATTTTGAGCCGTATTAAATAACGTAGAACGATGCTAATTTCAAATAGATGGTTTAGTTGAATATATGTCAAAAGGACAGCACACACAAATGCGTTTTAAATTGAAAACTTCGGAAGGTTCCCACTCACAGTCCATCTCCCCTTTAATTAAGTGGAACTAATCGCGAGTGCTAGGCGCGGTTTTCACGGACGGACAGTATAGTTATCTAATGAAACACAAGCAACGTTAAATTTCTGCAATTTTTTTAGGCTCTCTTTGCTTTATAAGAGGATTTTTGCCTCCAACTCGACTACTTTATGCTGATGAGAGCATAATAAGCTCGGAACAGCTGTCCACGGACCGAAATAGCCAAGTTGGCGGTATATTGCATGTTTTTGCCCTAGCCTTTGCTTAGGGGCGGTTACTCACTGCTTTAAACTGTAACAGTGTTAGAAACTTTTAGAAATCGTTACAAAACTTTTTTTTTTCCGCGTGGAATGGTTCATTTTAGTTCGGTTCAACGTTGTCACGTGCAGAGTGACGACAGAGTGGTGTAGTGGTTAAGACGCTGGCCTCTTACGCCCAAAGTCGCGGGATTAAACCCATCTCCAGTCAATGGATTTTCAAGTTGCAGAAAATAGATAGTGTTCTGTTCATGACAGATGATTATGTGATATGTAAATGATCCTTCGAGTGATCATTTGTCATGGAGTATCTCTGGGCAAAATTAAATTCCCAGTGCAGTGTCGCATCGAATAGAGCCTAGGTGCCTCCCTCTAGTGGGGAAACTGAGCGTCAAAATTCCCGTTTTAATGGCATAGTGGTGCCACATTAAAAAATGGGTGCCGGTTTCGGGGAATGCACTAGGTCTGAAAATGGCTAGAAGCCAAACGCAGCCCCGTTTGAAACATACAAACGCACACGTTTAGAGTGAAACACCCTTCCCGAAATTTGCAAACTCCCCTCCAATTTTTTTCCTGCAACACCACTTACTATCAGATTTTCTTTGGTAAAACTTTCCGCGTATTTACGCATGCGTCAGGTCTTCTCTATTCTTGCCAAAATAGGGGTGATAGGTAAGATAGCAAAAAGGGGGAGAATAATAAAAAGCATTTTGAACCGAATCAAACAACGTGGAACGATACTAATTTCAAATACGTAGTTCAGTTGAATATGCCTAAAGGATAGCAAAAATGAAGGTTTTAAATTGAAAACTTCGGAAAGTTCCCACTCACAACCCATCACCCCTTTTTTTAAGTGGAATGGCTTTGCGAGTGCTCGCGGTCACTGAATACAACACACAAGAATTAAAAAGATTCGTTTATACAAAAAACTAAAACCAAATAAAGCTACGTCGATAGGCAAATTTTACCCATTAACATTGTTTTCATTATTAATACGCTTTTATTAGATTTACTTGTGGGTTTGTTTGTTTGTTGGTTTGTATGTATGCATGTATGTATGTATGTATGTATGTATGTATGCACGTAACTCTGAATAAAAGATAAAATCCACGTTCTTTACAAATATAAAAGTAATATGTTTAGTACTATTATTAATACTAAAGAAGGTTAAACTATATTACATGTTGATGTATTGTACGTGTTTCAGTTGTTTGTCTATGTAACTCTGAATAAAAGATAAAATTCACGTTCTTTGCCAATATAAAAGTAATATATTTAATACTATTATTAATATTAAAGGCTAAACTACATTACATGTGTTGATGTGTAAATTTAGCGGATATTCAATAATTTTGGAAATCAGAGGGAAATCAGCTGGAGTATCATCAAAAATAAAGCTTGATTAACTCTAAAAGCATGCTTTTTAGTTTTTTTCAAACTATAATTTGATTCTTTTCTTTTACATGCATACAATTTAACTGTTTGCTATCAGTTTATACTTTTTCAACGGCTTTTGCATTAAAAAATGTAAATTGACTCAATAATATTTTTTTTCGAAATAATTATTGAAATTTAAAAAAAAAAAGTTTCTTACATCCATTTAGGCCACTGCATGCATCTAATTTCAGCTGTTTGTAGACTTGTAGGAATGTGACAAAAGAAAGATGCTGCCCGTTTAGAAATAGTATGGCTGTGGTTATCTAAGGAGAAATTTTTTCGATTAGACATTAAGGGTTTAGATAAGGGTTTACCATAAAAAAAGCAAACGCTACCCTTTAGTACGTAAACCCTTAGTGAAATAAAATACATGAAAGTTCTTTAAACGTAGCTCAGAATTGAAGGGCTTGGGAAATGAAGGGGTTATGTGACAAAACAGAAATTGCGAGTTATTTAAGTTCAAAGTTTTATTGTTGAAGTTTTTTTGTTTTCTGGTTTTATCGTTTGTGTGCGTATGAAATTAGTCTAAGGACATCTACTTTTTGATGCACCAAGCTTTGTTTGCTTACCATTGTCCAGAGTATTTTTTAAAATGTAACATAGCCCTTTATCCTCCAAATGGATTCTTTCGTTAATTATCCACAGGATGTCCTTTAAAGATCGCATAAAATCTAAACAATCCACAAAAAATACAAAAAAAAAAAACTTCCACAACAAGGACCGCCTGCGCATAGACATTATGGGGCGGGTTTTAATAATAGCACCTGGTCCTTCCTGATTTGATAACAGTTACTTACTAGGCGTTAAATTCAGTCATTTTCCGCGTAGTTCTGCCATATCTCATAGATGGCAGCACGAGTGAATTCCAAAATTTTTAAATGCGATTTTTACAGAATTTACGAAATATAGATTGACATTGTGTATGAACTATTTCTGGAATACAAAAGTGGTCAATTAAAAAACAAGGCTCCTGACAAGTTAGTTTCGAGGTTTTTAAAAGTAATAACACAAATAACGGGATTAAGGAAATTAAGGATTAAGGAGATTAAGGAAATTGAAAACTAACTTCAAAACAACGTTTTGAAAATGGATGAAAATTTTTGAACTTGGTTTTTACTTATTCACTTATTTTTTCGGCACACAAAGAAAATACATGCATACATAAAAACAAAATGAATTTTAGTTTATATTGTTCATAAGAATAGTGACACATAAACAAATTAATTTTTAATTTTTTTAAGGTGATTGCGAAATCAACGACAAAAATATGGATTGAAACTCTGTTGTAACTGTTTTTCGAACACGAAAGGGGTCAAATTCATAAATAAATCTTTTAATGTTCATTGCTTTTCCTGAGAGGAGAGGGCAGGATTAAAACTATTAAAATTTGATAACAGTACAAGTTAGATTTGAGATTTTTAATTAGAAATTACACAAATAACTTTTAAAAATATGACATAAAATTGTAAAGATAATTTTTAGACTTCAAAATGGGTGTAATTAATGAAATAACACTTCAGATCCAAATTTTGCTGTTTTCAGCGGTAAGGGAGAGGGGGGGGGGATGTGACTGAAAAAGTAAGCTCAAAACAACATTAGGAAAAATGGATGAGAAACTTCGACTTAATTTTTTTCGTATTCACTTTTTTGCCCGGCACATGAAGCTCATACGTAGGTACATTACGAAGCATTGAAATAATGACACTTTCGATGAAAAATGTCTAACCATGCAAAATGATCAACAAAAATTCATAACACAAAAATAATTTATTTTGATGAAAAATTTTAAAGACATTTAAATGAACAATAAATTTCAGTGCAAAATATAACTTTTAGATATGTAAGTGTTATAAGGATATAAAGTTTTTAATTTTTCTGAAAAACAAAAACATATGAAATAAAGTTAAAAGAAAAAACTTTAAGTTAAAAAATTAGCGCACACGTATTTTAGATTTGCACACTATTCTTATGAACAATATAAACTAAAATTCATTTTGTTTTTATGTATGCATGTATTTTCTTTGTGTGCCGAAAAAATAAGTGAATAAGTAAAAACCAAGTTCAAAAATTTTCATCCATTTTCAAAACGTTGTTTTAAAGTTAGTTTTCAATTTCCTTAATCTCCTTAATCCTTAATTTCCTTAATCCCGTTATTTGTGTTATTACTTTTAAAAATCTCGAAACTAACTTGTCAGGAGCCTTGTTTTTTAATTGACCACTTTTGTATTCCAGAAATAGTTCATACACAATGTCAATCTATATTTCGTAAATTCTGTAAAAATCGCATTTAAAAATTTTGGAATTCACTCGTGCTGCCATCTATGAGATATGGCAGAACTACGCGGAAAATGACTGAATTTAACGCCTAGTCAATTACTACTGTCTTTAAGACTCAGTCAATAATATTACAACGTTATCAACTTTGTAGGCAAAAGAAGGTTTTAGAGCATAAGGTATGTTGAGCAAAAAAACTAACGTATTAACTAAACTGCAGCTACATATTTGGCGAGGTTTCTGGCGGTTGTTGTTCACACGCGCACGCAGTTAACTAAACCGCCAGAAAAAACCCCGCTAAATCTGTTTTAATCGCCAAATTCGTAGCTGCGGTAGAGTCCCAAAAATTAGTAGTAAAAGTTGAAGATTGGTTGTTTCTCTTACAGAAGAATGAATTTGGCCTTTTCTGTTTTCTTGTTTTTTAGACTATTCCGCGAGCAAGCGATACACGAAGAATTGAAGATACAATCAATTTTTAGTGCTCAAATGAAATGTAACACATAATGAAACTAGAATGCATGTTATGTGAAAGGACA
Source organism: Uloborus plumipes (assembly GCA_038373865.1). Classification (NCBI taxonomy): domain Eukaryota; kingdom Metazoa; phylum Arthropoda; class Arachnida; order Araneae; family Uloboridae; genus Uloborus; species Uloborus plumipes. The sequence goes on from JAXGGA010009380.1 coordinate 32,470, forward strand.
ATTATTTTCCTAGAAATGTAGCAGCGTTTTGGCATCAATTCACCCGTGTGTGTATGTATGTTTCAAATCTTGAAAGTGCGTTGGTAGTCAACGAGTTAAATAAAATTCAATGAAATAATGCAAACACTGATAAAACTACAGTTTGCATGTGGCACCTTTAAGGGTGAAAAGTTGTAGCACCAGCAGCACCCATGAAGGGTGCCACTTGACTCCCTGTGGCTCCCTTGAAGGTGATATTACGCTCTCTATGGCAACTTTAGGCAGGAGCGTCCCGAAGGGAGGTCACTGCGACCTCCCAAAAATCTTCCTCATTCGGCAACTTTGGACTGACGATTCGGCAAATTTAGAGATAGTATTGCAATACTTTTTGGGAATGATACAAATGTTTTGTGTGTGTAGCTACAAGCTTCCTTTTTTATACACATTTATTACCTCTATGAAAATAAGGAGGCTCGATTAATTAAACTTAATTCTGTTGTTGCACAAACCGGTCAAATGACCAACATGCTCTATTTCATGATCTGCCATGCAATCAACATGTTTTAATCCGCATATACTGTCGTCCCCGCTTAATCGGGTAACGGATAAACGAATACCCTGCTTATACGAATAAAACATCTCGGAACCAAATATTTCCCGTGCCGTTGAGGCAATGTTAAAGATCCCCGTTTAATCGAATACCCTGCTTAATCGAATAATATTTCTCGGAACCGACAGTATTCGTTTAAGCGGGGCCGACAATATGTGTAAAACAACAATACATAAATTATCCAATTAATCGTTTTGACAATCCAAAATACACTCCCGTTGTTGTTTATCAAAGTTCAAGCATTTTTTAATCATCTGAAGAAAATATTACAAAGGTTAGTTTTTCAAAAAATATTTTTAATGAAACTTATTGTTTTTCCTTATAAGGAAATGGCAAAATGTATGTGTGTGTGTGCTTGTATTTCATCATTCGGCACATTTCGGAATTTCATTCGGCAAATTGAGAATTTTCCCTCTCCCAAAAATTTAAGCTCTGGGCGCACATGCCATGGGATACCAATTGGGTGCTATAGGCACTTGACTCCATATGGCACTATCAAGGGTGCCATAGGGAGTCAAGTGGCACTTTTCAGGGAAGGGGGGGGGGCGCTGTGCTACAACTTTTAGTGGTAGTTGTATGTTGGCTCACAGCATAACAACAGCATATAAGAATAATCTAAATTGCAATTACCTCCAGGCTGGAAGTCCATCATAATGGGATATATCGTCGCATCATCTGGAAAAGCAAAAGTCACAAATTAAGAACATTTCTTCACCAATGCATGAGGGATTAATAAAACTAAGCGCATAACAAATTTAATGTGTATTTACCCGACAGAGAAAAATTGACTAGCAGTTCAAACAATAAATAAATAATTTCACGCAAAGAAATAAAAGGTTGCAGTCAGGCGCAACGTTGCTGACTGCGCTGTAAATGGCTTAGATTAGATTGCCAACGGGATGCCCCATGCCCTCCCCCCCCCCCTAATATTTTTCACAAACCTCTTGTGCTTTTTATTTTTCCCCCTCTTTTTAATTTTACTTATTTTTTTAAATGCTATTTGTTTATTTTTTCAAAATATAATTATTATTTTTTATGCATTATGAATTTTTTAAAAGATCGAATTATGCGCAGAATAGGATCGCTTTTTTTCTCTTCCAGACATTTCAAGCACACACACACCACACACACACACAAAATAAATAAATAAATAAATAAATAATAATAATTAAGGGATAAAAAAAAATTTTAAGTAAGAAGTAAATTATAAATAATTTTTTTTTAAATCAGTAAAACATTTAAATTCAAAAAATAAATTAATAAATACTTTAAATAAATAAATAAATGAGTTTTAAATCCCACCCCCCCCAAATATTTTGATGGCGCAACTTGCGCCGTAATCCCCCCTCCCCTGTAGGCACCCTTGGACTGCAAACCAGCTAACCGAACATATTGTCAAAACTGAGTTGCCCCTTACCCCTTTTACTTCCTTTTTTTCATCGTTACTTTGTGTTTAAAAACAAAGTAGCTAACGGAAAATTGCTGCACATTAGCAGAAAAAACGAGCAACTCCAAATGCTCTATTATGGAGTTAATGGGTTTGCGTTAATTTGCTTAATGTTCACTAATTAACTTAACTATTAAATTATTTACTTACTGCTATTTATTTACAAACTTCGATAAAAAGGTAGAAATTAGCCACACACTTACTTTCGCAAAACAATCCACTTCTCCAGGGCGGACAAGCCAAGCAGCCTTCCTCCGTGCAAGTCAGGCACTGCCGGAATTTTTCGCACCTGTTTTTCTTAGATTCACACGGGGCACAGAACAAATTGAAAGGGACAAGCACGTCATTGCCAAAGTTGAAAGGCAAGGGGCATCTAAAAGGGAAAGCGACAAAATTTTATAATTACACATGATGTTTTTTCTTCTCCTACTGTAATTTTTAAAAAATAATCATTTAAGTTCGATTTGAAAAAGGTAACTCATATCTTAACCAAGAGCGTCCTGATGGGAGGTCACGGGAGGTCACTGTGACCTCCCAATAATTTCCGTATTCGGCACATTTTGCTGACGATTCGACAATTTGAAGACAAAATTGCAACATTGAGATTATTTAATGTAAGAATGAAGGCTTCACGGCCGGTGTAAATATTAGTTAAGGATTCCGGGCTGTTGTGCCGTGGTCTGAATGGCTTTAATCCATACGCATCAGAGAAATTGCCGGCTGGGTCAGACTGAAAAGTCGGCGATCGCGCGCGGAGCACACTTTCAATAATGGTATCCATGATATAAAATTCAAAGAGGCCAAAAAAATTTCACGGACTTCAAATTTTTTCTTCAGATTGAATAGAGAGGCCATTGAAATTTTCAAGCACCCAAATAATTTTAACAAGAAGGAGGAAGAAGTAAAAGTTAACAAGCTTTGGCATCCAGTCATCTGTCAATCCCGAGCCGGAAGGTAGAGGGCGCTGCGTTTTCAATTTAAAATCTTGCACCAGTTCGAAATTTTGCATCAGTCGCCAAATTAATCAACGACACCCACTGAAGATGACCGCCGCAGTTGCGATCGAAACGTATGGATTAAAGCCATTCAGACCACGGCACAACAGCCCGGAATCCTTAACTAATATTGAGATTATTTGTTCTTTTTAGTTTTTAGTATTGTTTTTTAAGATATGCCTAATGTTTTTTCTCGCTAAATGTTATGCATGTACGACATGTGTGCATGCTTGTATTTTATCATTCGGTAAAATTGAAACTTTTTTCTGTAAATTGATAATTTCCCCCCTCCCAAAAATTTTAGTTCGAGGAGCCCCTGATCTTAACTATTTCACCTAGCTCTACTCTCCCCTACTTCCATCTTAATGGCGTGGTGGAATATTCTCAGAAATAAGCAATTCAAGTTCTGCTTTTGGTGGTTGAACACTAACTTGCGGTACATAAAGTACTGTCCGTCCTTGAGAACCGCGCCTGGCACTCGCAAACAGTTCCGCTTAAAAAAGGGTAGATGGGTTGTGGGTGATAACTTTCCAAAGTTTTCAATTTTCAACTTGCATTTGCTATATCCTTTTGACACATTCAACTAAGCTATGTATTTGAAATTAGCATCGCTCCACGCGGTTTGATACGGCTCAAGATGCTTCTTATTGTTCTTCCCCTTATTGTTGTCTTACCTGACACCCCGATTTTGGTAGGATCAGAGAAGACCTGACGCATGCGTAAATAAGCGGAAGGTTTTACCTAAGAAAATCAGACAGTAAGCAGTCGAATTAAAAAAAACGGAAAAAGATCCAGAGACTTTCAGAACAGCTTACGCTTTCACACGAAATTTCACGAAAGCGTTGTTGTGGTGCTCCCCGCATCTACAAACCGTGTTCAAGTACTCCGGACAGCCATAGTCGTAGTCCAAAGCTCGCGAAAACTCTGAAGCAGGAAGTTGGAGCAGCAAAAATAATACCGTCAAACCTGTCAAGAAAATTAATAAATCAAATAATTTTAATTTTGATATCTTGAATCTAAATTATGTTTTTCGCTCTGACAAATTGTGTAGGCGCACTGCAAAAAAAAAGAACTGCAGTTTTTACAGTATAATTCTGGCAGCCGAGGTTCCAATTTAAAACTGTAAAATGCAGAGTAATAAACAATAAAACTAGCAATGTTACAGTTTCTTACTGTAAAGTAAGAAATTTTAGTTTATTGCTCAAAAATTAAGCTGTATTATATTGTAAAAACAGCTGTATAATATTGTCAGCGGAGGTTTCTATTCAGTTTAAAACTGTATAATGAAAAGGTAATAAACTGCAAAACTACCATTTTTACAGTTTATTTCTGTAAAATTGGCAATTTTACAGGTTAGTAATGGAAAGTTAGCAATTTTGCAGTTTATTTTTGCAAAATTAGCAATTTTTACAGATTATTACTTTTAAGTTAGCTGTATTAACATCCATTTTTAGCCTACTTTCCCGTTAAAAATAAAAGAAAGACGAAAACAGTATTAAAAGTAGCTTAATGCATCTAAAAATATCGCCAAGTCCAAAAAAAATCGCCAAGTTAAAAAAAATATCGCCAAGTCCAAAAAATATCGCCAAGTTAAAAAAATAAAGAGGTAAAATGAATATCGAAAAATTAAAAATTTGAAAGTAGGGTATTGAGATGGGGAATTTGTGTGTCGGTCTGTCGGTCGGTCGGTCTGTCGGTCTGTCTGTCCCCCCTAATAACTTTTGAATGAACATTCCGATTTGGACAAACTTTTTTTTGTTGGAAAGATCTCGGCGAGTACAGCTCATTCCCATATTTGATTTTTTGATTTGAACAATTTTTGGTTCAACTTTGAGCCGTTCAAATAACCGGTCCCGCGATACTAACTTTTGAATGAACAGTCCGATTTGAACAAACTTTTTTTTGTTCGAAAGATCTTTTCAAGGGTACTTCATTCCCGTATCTACATTTTTGATTTGAACAATTTTTCGTTCAACATTGAACCGTTCAAACAAGCTCTCAGCCCTAATAACTTTTGAGTGAACAGTCCGATTTAAACAAACTTTTTTTTGTTCGAAAGATATCGGCAAGGATACTTCATTGCCGTATTTAAATTTTCAATTTAAACATTTTTTCGTTCAACATTGAACCGTTCAAGCAACCTTTCTCCACCTAATAACTTTTAAGTGAACCGTCTGAATTGAATAAACTTTTTTTGTTCGAAAGATCTCGGAGAGACTCGTTCCCATATTTCACTTTTCAATTTGAACCATTTTTCGTTCAATGATGAACCGTTCAAAAAAATTTTTAACATGAGCGCCTACTGGGAAATTTAAATTGAATGTTGATTCTAAACTTCCTTCGGATTTCCTTCAAACTAACTTTGTAAGAAAACATTTTTTTGATAAAAAATGTATGTTAAGTACTTTTCTGAAAAATCTTCTGTGAGGACTCTGACTCCGACTCCGACTCCGCAAACATGGCGGAAATGCAGGCTCAGAAAAAAATGACTGACTGGGCAGACGATTTTTTGTTTATTTATTCATTTTTTTTGTTTAATTTATTATTATTATTTTTATTTATTAATTTTTTTTTTGGCAGACGATATTTTTTTTTTTTTTTTTTTTTATTACAAAAATTGTTCATTCACGAGAGCATTTTATTCTTTACTTATATTTAGCAACTGGCAACGGATTAAAAATAAAATTCGAGATATTTTATTAACGAACGAGGTTTTTTTTCTTTCTTCGATAAAATGTGTTTTGATGTTCTTTGTACTTTTATTTTATTTTATTTTTTTTCATTTGAAAACGATTGTGAAATTTTTCTACGGAAGAACTATAGCAGTTACATTCTTTAAAAGGTGCGACAAAACTTTATTTACTCGTTTATTTACTTTTTACGTGTTCTGATCATCTGATGAGAGGGGTATATTTTGCTTTTAGAAATCAGCTTTAAGTGTTATAAAGGTATGTTTGACATAATTTTCAGTTTCAGATAGTCAAGATAATATTGATTAGATGCTAGATTGCCGATGTCGCTGTACGGGAAAGTAGGCTCGTTTAGTTCTTGACAGAACTTCTTGTTAAATGTGTGTGTGTGTGTGCAGAGTATGAGTGCCACTAGCCGAAGGAGCAGGAGCAGGTGGACGTCCCCGGAGGTGGTGCACCGGGACCCACCTGATCGCAGACTTCGGGTCCAATCTGTAAAAGGGACTACACGATATCTAATGTCCAATATGAAAACAAACAGCAATTTGTCATTGCTCAAAAAAAAAAAAAAAAAAAAAAAAAAAAAAAAAAATCCTATCTAAAAAAAAATCTATTTTTATTCTGGGAAAAGCACAAGGTTGTCAGTCAATGAACCAGTACTTAAAAGCTGTCCTATTAAGTGGACAGGACAGTTCTTTCCAACGAATGAAACCACAGTACAACGTGTCTGATGCATGGAGCGCTGGGATAAAGAAAAGCATATCATTTAAAATAAAACAGCTCTAAAGCAAAATAATAATAATAATAACAATAATAATAAAAAATAGTATGAAAAAACTCGTCACAAGTGACCCGATATAATAAAACCAATTACATTGCAACGTTTTAGAAATATGATAAATAGTAAAAAAAATGGAAAATTGCAAACCCTTAAAGCTAAATTGCAAACCCTTAATCGAATACTGTCGGTTCCAAGAAATTTTATTTGATGAAGCGGGGAACATTTTTTTACCTTTCCATTTTGGCAATTTTAGTCTCAAAACGTAGTAATAACAAAAAAAATAGCTATATAAAGGAAATAATTAATGTTATTGGTAAAAAGATTTTGAAATAAGAAAAGTTAACAACAAAATAGTATAAAAATTGAGTATAAATATTGTACGGTCATATGAAAGTCATAAAGTAACTTACAACTTGTGCTACAAAAAATTTGTTTTTCGCCTTTCACTTCTATTTCCTGAAACAGTCCACAATAATGGTTTGTTTGCTCCAAGGTCTTGTGGGAACACTTTTATTTTATTCTACATTTTTCTTAGCAAAATTTTTTGCAAAGGAAGATGAAAATATTATTCGATTATCCGGGGAAATTATTCGATTAAGCGGGGATATTTAACATTTTGTCTATAGGGAAATGTTCGGTTCCGGACGGTTTTATTCGTATAAGCGGTGTATTCGTTTATCCGTTACCCGATTAAGCGAAGACGACAGTATTATCAAATCATCTTACCACCATTATTTCGTCTAGCACTATTTAATTTATATGGTTAAATTAATTTCATATAAATCTTATTGCACAATCGAAATATTATGTCTTTTCTGATTCACTGTGCAATGGTTTTTGATGGCAGATTCACCATGTCACAATTGCGAGGGGCTCCCTAACATTAGGACCCGGAAAAATATCAAAATACAGGTTTCTCAAAAGAGAGGGACTATGGGCCCCCCAAAATACAATGCGACGGGCCCCTAAACACGTAAATTCGCTACTAGTAGACACAGATTTTTTTTTTCTTTGAAACAAAAAATTAAGACTTTAAAATTTAACATTTTTGAAACCTGTATGATCCTTCGAATCCTGAATATATACGAGCTCAAAAATTTGAAAAGTTAAAGTTTCAGGCTTAAAACTACTAGCTGGAAAGTTATTAGATATTATGGAAATGAAATGTATTTACCCAGAGCTGTAGACATTTTCATTCCAAAAAGGGATCATTACAAGCTTTAATTTGAAAGTTCTTGCGATTATTCTTTGCAATCGCAATTCAAACTGCGCATGCTTGGTGATGGCGTTTTAAATTCAGTAACCAATCATATACTATTTATAAAGTGAATAAAAAACTGATATATGTACGTTTCGTCTCGCTAAACACGAAAAAAAAAAAAAAAACAAATTCTGCAGCATTAATAGCGTTCAAGGCAGTTAAAAACAGATAGTATGGAAGTAGTCACTCGTACTTTTCTATCAACATGTGTACACTGTACAAAAGTGTGATTAACGTAAGAGAGATGAAAAATTAAAAGAAATTTGTATTAAAAAAAATTCAATTATGTAATTATAAAAATAAATAAATAAATGAAAGCGGCAGAAAATAACTTGTTATCCGCATTGAAAAGGAAACTTGTGACGCATAATAAATCCGTGTCCACGTCCCGAGAAATGTTTATAATTTTGAGACTTCGATGATCAAAAACATACATAAAAAAATGCACATACAACAAACGTTGACAAATATTTTTATGAGACTTGATAATTTACAAGCCTGCCGCTGACGAGCTGCAAGAGCCCTGTAGGCGGCGAGATCAAGGGGGCGCCCTATAATCTGACCTAATATTACACGCTTGGGCAAAACTAATCATAACGCTTAATATCTAATTGAATATTTGCCAAAAAAGTGAACTGCTAACTTTCCATCATTTTTCTAGTCAACTAACTACTTTGTGATATTTTATCCCGTGACCTTTGTTTAATTTGCGCATGCCTCAGGTCTATACTGATTTTATCAAAATAGGGATGATAGTGATGAGAGATATAATGATGTTTTGCTTTGTTCTGTTTTGTTTTTCGTTGAATTCGCAGATTTGATGTGTTGGTTTGTGGTTGATGTTTTTCTTTTTAATTTATTCCCCTTCCTTATCAGTGCCAGGAATATAAAATGCTGTCTGATTTTCTTAGTTAAAACCTTCCGCGTATTTACGCATGCACCAGGTCTTCTCTGGTCTTACCAAAATAGGGGTGATAGGCAGGATAACAATAAGAAGAATAATAAGAAGCATTTTGAGCCGTATCAAACAACGCAGAACGATGCTGATTTCAAATACATAGTTCAGTTGAATGTGTCAAAAAGATTTTGCAAAAATGCAAGTTTTAAATTGAAAACTTCGGAAAGTTCCCACTCACTACCCATCACCCCTTTTTAAGTGGAATGAATCCCGAGTGCTAGGTGCGGATTTCAAGGACGGACAGTAATATCGGACTAAGGAAAGATGCTACAATGGTGCATTTTCTTAATAAAGCTGTCACCCCTTTTTAAAATGGAACCCATTCAACGGTCCTAGACGCGGTTTTTGAGGTCGGACAGTAGAGAAATTTTTGGTGATGAATGATGCGATCACTGTTTAATGATGCTACTTTCGCCATAAACATGTTTTTATTATCACCTTCTTTTTTGATTCAATTCTAAAATATCGACTTCGAAAAAAAATCACCTTTTCTAACATTGAGGTTATAAAAAGATCAACCTCATTTAGCACTAATCAATGATGTGACACTAATCAATCTACCTGTCGATCAATTTTGTGCATTACTTCTCGAGACATAGCAGTCACAAGTATTGACAAAAAGTGTTCGATTGCTCATTTTCCCTTTTGAGCTATTTGCACCAAAATTAAATTAGCACCTGTACCCTATTGAATCTACCTATTGACTAATTTTTGTTTGATTCCGCCTGTAACTTATATAAAAGTCACCGGAAGCGGAGAAAACGTTTGATTGCCCCCCCCCCCCCGGCTGAAGGAATCGGCGCGTAATTTTAATGGGCACCAATTCACATTGGGATACTTGTTCGATTTTACGTAGTTGTTTTTGCTATAGAGCGGCCAGAAGCGTCCCGAAGGGAGGTCACAGGTCACAGGAGGTCACTGGGACCTCCCAAAAGTTTTTTTCATTCGGCAAATTCGGACTGACGATTCGGTAAATTCAGGAATAATATTGTAATACTCTTTTTTGTATATTGTGTGTGTAGCTGCAATCTTCCTTTTTATACAATACATTTGTTACCTTTGAAAATAACACCCGTTCAATAAAACTTAATTCGGTTGTTGCAAAAAACCTGTCAAAGACCAGCATGCTTTAATTAGTAATATATGCAATATTTTATGATATGTCAAGCAGTAAATACGTTTCAATCTGCATATATGTATATAATAATAATTTATACATTATCTAATCAATCGTTTTGACTGTTAAAAATGTATCCCCGTTGTTATTCATCAAAGTTCAAATATGTATTTGTCAATCATCTGAAGAAAAATTTGTGAATGCTCAATTTTTTTAGTGATACCTTTTGTTTTTTCTCATAAAGTAATGGTAGAAGATCTGTGTATATGCTCGTATTTTATGATTCGGCACATTTCGGAGTTTCATTCGACAAATTCAGAAATTTCCCCCTGACAAAAATTTAAGCTCGGGACGCCCCTGAGAGCGGCCTAAAAAAACTAGTCATAGACACAAACACACAGACGGACCTAAAGGCAGACAAAGACATTTTTCAAAAACATTCAAAATGTACTCAGCACCCCTAAAAACGTGCAAATCACTCAAAATTCGGGAATTTCTCCGAATCCAATACGTCTTTCTATTAAATATAGCATAAAGCAGCGGTGGCCAACCCGCGGCACGCGTGCCACAATGTGGCACGGCAAAGCAGTAACAGTGGCACGCGAAGACTTTTTGAAATAAATTCTAAAATAGAGGAAAAAATGTGGATCTCAAAAATATTGACAAAAACTAAAACCCTTACACCGATAAATACAATGATATTATAATGATTAAGTGTCAGGAGGCTGGCTTACAAATAGGGAAGTTTTTGATTTTTCAATTTTATTTTTATATGACAGAGCAACATACATGAACATCAACGGCGAAAAAATTTTTGCGCTGCGACAAGTAGTTTTTTTTAAATAATTTTTAAATTTCAAGCGGCTGTGACGTCACTGGGCATTCGTTGACGCTTTTGAACTTTCTACTAAGGCGAAGAAAGAGCGAGAAGCTTTAGATGCGAGGAGCTCGAGAAACCGGTTTCTCCGGCTTCCGCACTGTTGTTCGCTCTGACTGCCGTAATTGTTTTTTTCTCGCCAAGTGATGCGTTCTAAAAATTTGAATACGGATTTCGCCAAAAATATCAAAACAATCACCCCTAGCAGGGTATTGGATTGCTCTTTGATAAATCCAGTTTTAAATAGTGAATTAGTAGACTTTAAGGTATTGATTACAGAAGGAGAAAATCCCGCAATGAAACGATAATATAGCAAAAATCCAATTTTTATGGATGAAAGGCTGAAAGTTACTGCTATCTGACGTCACGGGTTTTGGTTTCAAGGCGCGCTTTTTTTGCGCGTGGGTTTTTAAAAAAATCATTAAAAATCAACCGTTGTGTTTTAAAATTCGGCAATGGTGAATTTTTGTGTTTTGTAAGCCTTAACAATATCTAGTAGTTAAAAAAGGGATATTCAATAGGTCACAACTGGTGTTAACTTTGGACATCCAACCAAAGCTGCGACACTACAATGCTTTGTAAAGCATATTTGTGCTTAACATAAATGAAACTTTCAATGCTGCAGAATAGATTCTTGATCTGCAATAGTTTCTGTTACGGATGATGAAATTAAAAAAAGGAAAAAAATAACGCAGTAACTCAAATTAGGAGACCAGATTGGATAAAATTCGGTATGGTTGCAGAAATGAAGACCCTTAAATTATTTTTGTTACATTGCTTGAAAGTAATTTGGGGAAACAACTTCATAAGTGTCATCGAATTATCTATCACAAACTCCTTTCCAAGGAAGACTTTTTCTCTGTGAGTAACCCTGTAGAGTTCACTGTATTAACAAGCTACGAATTAGAGCTCGGTATGTTTTGTAAACTTTCCCCAGAAGAAAGACGAGAATATGGCAAGTTACTCATTCATTGAAATGTATGATAGTTATACAAGGGAAAAATAGTCATAAGATTTTAGAATTTTAGGGAGTGTGTTTTTTAAAATATCTGGAAGGAAAGCAATGAGGACTTGCTACTTAGAAGTGAAGAATAGCAATTGAATTTACTTATTTCATATCTTATTATATCCGGCATTTAAGTAATTTAAATGTAAGATTGTACCGAAAGTTTCCTAAACCAGTGTAGGCCATTTACATTCTTTTAGGATGAAGCTTCAGTTTCTTACTCTCTGCTTTGGAGAAAAAAGAATAAAACATCAAAAAGTAATACTGAAAAAAACAACCCAAATTTAATGATTTTCCAATGATATATGGAGAAAATTTTACACTTATTTTAAGTATTCATTCAGTGTTAGGTTTGATGATTTTCAGGATGGTAAAAAAATGCTGATCTTTTCAAATTCTTTGTCTCTTTCTCTGCAAGACGCTACTTGTTTCCCTTCTGAAATCCAAATCGGATTTACTAACCTTTTTCATTGGTAAAATCAAATATAAGAGTTTACTTCAACAGAAAGTCATACACGTTATATTGAAATTTGGAAATTTGTACCAACAAAAATTTTTTCACATTTACACATTTTAGCAAACTCATGCTGTTGCAGATTTGGTTCAATATACGTTCTTTAGTCTTTAACTTAGGATTCTCAAGAACTAATTCTAAAATTAAAGACTTGGTAAAAAAGATACAGACTGATAAACCACATTAAGTGCAGACTGTTTCATTTTTAAAATATAATGTTTGTGTTATTTGTTTCTATTTTAAGCATACCCCAGCTGACAAGAACCTATAAAAGTGTTTTTTAACGATTACACTTAAGTTCGGGCTTGTTTTATCTTTATTATCATTTTGATTTCAATTACTCGCAGATTTACGAGAAATAATGTTTGATTTGAGAAAGAATTACATAATCAGCCAACACATAAAATCTATTTTTAACTTTTTAAAATTTTTCAATTGCAGCAAAAATACAATGTGGGACGCTGAGCTTTTTCTCACCAGATAGTGGCTGGCACTCTCCCTGAAAAGGTTTTGGCCACCCTTGGCATTAAGTAAAAAACACTGCAGTTTTTGGTGCTGCCATCTATAGGTGTAAAGCAAAAATGAATAGATTATTCTTACCATGAGGAGGAGGGGGTGGCAAGCCCGGGTTTTCGCCAGCGGCCGGAATTTCATGGGGCGATAACTTCACCGGGCTACACAATGCGCCCTTGCACAGTATTTTTTTTTTTTTTTTTCAGAAATCCCTTGCAAAAAATATCATTAATTTTTTGTTTTTCGTTAGTACTTTACGCATATTTTTTTCCTTTCACTAACTGAAGAATTTTTCACTCTATTCCTGATACTTCGGAATTTCGAAATACTCAAGCAAAGCACAAAAGTAACGCTTAAGCCTTTTCCATTGGGGACTCCAATATTATCTTAATCAAAAGTTAATTCTAGTTTTTAGCGATTTTTCTAATCGGAACGTTCTAGGCTGGCTCTGATAAGTTGAACCCCCATGCGCTGAAGCTCAAACGATTCTAACCGACGTTAAAATAGGGATAAGAAAGCAAGTTTGCGTTTTTGTTTGTTTTCAACGTTGTGCTAATCTTAGAATTACACCTTCAACTGAAACACAAATGAACTCGTCCAAAGTTGAGCATTAAGACATCAGAGCACACTATAACCCAGCGATCGGCAACCTAAATTGACTCCAAGATCTACTTTTCAAGTTTAGTGTGAATACAAGATCGACTGAAGGGAGGGGGGGGGGACGTGATACATACAAAAAAGATGGATATGATTTTTACACGGTTAAGTTGAGACTATGTTCACATCAAATTGAAGGTTAAATCTTATGAAAAAAGATTTTGATACAAATTAAGTAGTTGTTTTAAATTGCTTAAAATAATGTTACGTTAATCCACATAAAAATATTTTCAGCCACATTTACTTGTTTTAAAATTGATAAAATAGTGACTATGTAAAGTTTAGAATGTTTTCAGATAGCTTTTGACTCAGACGTAAAATTTTAACTTTATTTTTCCAAACATTAATATTTATGAGTTCTACTCAAAAAGAAGGCAATGTTTAAAATATTTTCGCGATCCCGGTCGATCGCGATCGACGGGTTGCCTACCGCTGCAGCCTATTGCAGCTCTTGAACAATGGCGCACCAAACAAACAAACATCATGTGTGGCGTTAGATGGCCACATTTGGAGAAGACACGAAGAAAACGGATTGAAATTCCACGACGAGACGAGAAATTCGTTTTAACCCATTAGTGCCTGACATTTTATTTTCCGAATATATTTCGTATACTGGTTACAAACAGTGTGTAATGGACAGAAAAAATAATAAAAAAAATATTATGTAAAAAATAATTTTTATTAAGGAAAGAAGAATTGTCCCTTAAAAGTTACGATAGACCCCAGAGGGTATATACTTTTTTTACTAAATTTTTTTTCTGCCTACGATATAATATTTAAATAGACATTTTATAAGAAGAAATAAAATCAGCAATTAACATAAACTGGGAAGCTGGGATTCACTTTGAAAACTTAGCTTTTTTTCTTGATATTGTGAACGATGTAATTTTTGATAAAGGTCACATTAAAACTGCTATAGAACACACTTTACAATGGTTATGTGCTGCAATCTGTTAATAACGAATTGAAACAAAACCAAAGTATTAAATGAACTCTATTATTTGGTTGAAATGTTCATTTGGGGGAAATTCAGACCCTTTTTTGGACCGTCCCTAAAAAGGGACGCTAGGCATTAATGGGTTAAATTGACATGACTAGCATCGGAAAAAAAGCAACCTATTTGAATAACATTATGCAGGCATGCAATGGAATCAATGCAGTAAGCTGTATTGGAATGTCAGACTTATGCTTCCCATATCATCTCGTGCGAACTCCTATGCGTGTGGATTAGATCACGCATTTCTCTGCACCCTAACCTCGTTTTCTGTTCTTTTTTTTTCCTTTCCTTCTTGTTTTACAATATCTTTCACTTTCCTTTGGTTCCAGATATCTCTTGTGTTTTTTCTATGCATTTTTATCTAATATTGATTATTAAAAATTTAAAAAAAGGGAAAAATACTGTCTGATTTCATATAAAACCTTCCGCGAATTTACGCATGCGTCATGTCTTCCCTGATCTTACCAAAATAGGGGTGGGTGATAGGTAAGATAACAACAAAAGGAAGAATAATAAGAAGCATTTTGAGCCGCATCAACTAACGTGGAGCGATGCTAATTTCAAATACGTAGTTCAGTTGAATGTGTCAAAGGGATAGCAAATGCGTTTTCAATTGAAAACTTCGGAAAGTTCCCACTCACAACCGATCACCCCCTTTTTAGGTGGAATGTTTCGCGAGTGCTAGGCGTGGTTTTCACGGGCGGACAGTATCTTGTGTGTTTTTGCCAGGCATTTTTCCCCTTTTACCCAATATTGATTTAAAAAAAAAAAAAAAAAGAAAACTATACGAGTTCATTTCTGACAAGTTTTCGCAATCAAGAATTGAAAAAAGTTATAATTTTGTATAAATTTTAGTTTACCTTTTAAATTTTTTTTATTCATTTTTATGTTAACCCCTTCAGTCGTAGTTATGAAAGTTTATTGAAAATGTATTTTTTTTATAGACACAGTACTGTGGCTTAGGATATCTTACAAATAAATTTTCAAGCTCGTAGGCAAAAACGTAAAAGAGTTATGACACGTCCAATTTTCTAAACATATTTTTTTAAAAAACGCTATGAAACATCATACAAACTTCATTGTAAAATGTCCTCCAAACAGTTAGTCAACATAATGTAAGTATTTGAAATGATAAATAATTATATGCTAAAGAAAAATGGAAAAAAAAAAAAACTCGTCTTTGTGACGTGAATCCACAGAAGGTAGAAACGTGCCAATTCCCTTATTTAGGAGTATTTCTATTCTCTCCCCCCCCCCCCCCAAAAAAAAATCTAGCACAGATAATAATAAGCAGAATGAAAAAAAAAAAAAAGTTAAACCTTTATTAAAAATTTTTAAAAACCCCCGACTAAGCCTTAAACTCTAAAATCAATTACAAGTATTTTATTTGTTAAAACCACTTCCGGCGCGAAGTGAGTACAGAGCGTGGGGCTGGTCCCTCGCTCTACCATTTCCTACACTTTGGTATTCTCTAATTTTGCACATACATTTTACCCAGTCCTTCCATTTGTTTCACGTCAGCTCAATCATGTTCTCTCTCTCACCCAAACAGCAAAAAAGGGCGTAGCTCTAACGAATTACGATCTGTATTTGTTAAAAAAATAGAAACTGGCAACTGATAAACCTTTTAATAAATTATAAGAATTTACTTTCCTTGTCTGCCAACAATGAAAACGGTTCCAAATGCGTGAATAAAGGCTAAACTGCATTTGCTAAAAAACGCTATAACTCGCGTTCTATATAGAACATAGAAGATCCAATTACATCGTATCAGACGCAGAAAATTTTTCTCTTTCATTTAGTGCTATTTTTTTTTTAAGTTTTGAAGTAAGTTTTCAATACTAAATTTCCGAAAAAAACTTTCAAAGGTTTTTAATTAATATCTTCGTTAATTAATAGCATCCGAAGACGCAACCTAGCTAAGAACACTCTCGATCAACTCCCTTTTTGATCAAAAAAAAATTTCAAAATCGGTCCATCCGTTTAGGCTGCAGAGTACCACAAACAGATACACAGATCGACAGATACACACACACGTCAAACACATAACCCCCTTCCTTTGTGTGTCGGGGGTTTAAAAAAAAACAATAAATAAAAATAAATAAATGAATAAATAAAAAAAAATAATAATCTATCTATATATATATAAATTTATGTATGTATATATATTTGTTTGCTTGTATGTTTGTTCCTTATACAAATACAGTTTTCGTCGGATTGTCATCAAACTTGGCACAGAGGTTCCTTGATGCATAAAATTCACATAGGTGGGTTTTTTGAAATTTTAAAAAAATCCAAAAAGCTCAAAATTCAAATTTTTTTGTCTCAAAATGGCTATTTACTTTCAATTATGAATAGACAGAGAAAAAAAGATAAGCCTTTAAGCATATAAATTGATAAAATTAACATATAAATATGAGTATTTTCCAACAGAGATTACGATTAACATTGAATTATCAATTAAAGGCTCACATATTTCATTTTAGCATGAAATAAGTCAAAAACAGTTATTTGTGGACCAACATGTGGGTAGAATTCATTCGAATAATTTTTTTAGAGCTATGTTGTATTAATAAGCACCCGGGCAACGCCTGCTAATAAACTAGTAATAAAAATAAAACAAAATAAATAATTTAATCAATTATTAAATAAACAGCTGTTCAAAGCTCCTGTCCTGTACACCGGACACCAGGTCTGAATGGGTTAACTGTTAACAGTTCATGGATATATTTTCAATTTATTCCATATATGACAGGAGCTTTTTTATTTTCGTGAGCCTCATTTTTGGAAAAAAAAGGGAGCTACAATAAATGAGTTTTGCATGACTACATGGGTGGATGTTACAAACATGGTATTTCATTTTTAAAATAACAATGGACAAAAAATGAGTTATTGAGTTATTTCTTAACTTGTCTGCGTCGATAGATAGAAATTTTGAAAATTCTTTCAGTTGTGTTTTCTTGGATAGTTTTATGCAAATAGGATACGATAGAGGAAATTTTATCTTTAAGAAATAGCGTATTTTGCTTGTGTTAAAGTTTGAAATACAATTAATTTATTTATTTTAAAGAAATCCTTGAAGTTCTTAAAAGAATTTTTTTCTATTTTTTTATGTCAAAAAAAGGGGGGGGGGGTGATGCTCCAAAGAATTTTAATACAAAAAGCAAGGTTGTGTGACTATTCGTGCATTAGATATTACACTAAATTGAACACAATCACGTGAGAGTAAGAGATTATTTAATTACTTGTCGTGTGATTGGTTGAACCAGTGATAATAGTTTATTCCTTACAAAGTCTGAAGTCAAAGTGAGATCAATAAGGCTTATTAATTGCTCAAAACTTAATAAAAACAATAAGATACAGAAGAAGAAGCAATAAAAGATTAAGATGCTTACAATGTTCGTGTTATTTGTGCTAGACGTTTTTAAGAATGTAATTAAAATATCATTACACTTCAAATAATTTCTTGATCGCTCATTAGTTTATGTTTTGTATTTCGGTTATTATTATTCAAACCAACACTGTAACAAAACTGAAATTCCTCCGTAGTATTTCAAATAATAAGTAATTAAAAGTTATTTTCATTTTAAGTTGTAGCAGACAATCACCTGGGTCTCTCTCACTTGTTGTGTTCTACAGAACATGTGTAAGGAAAATGTAAGTATGTCAGTAGCATTCAGAATTATTTTGTAGCGGTATATCTTAGGGATGCCCCGATAAGCAAATTGGCCGATTACCGATTAATCGGCTGTTGATAATCGGCCAATTTATCGGGTGAGACGATTAATGATAAGGATGATTGTTTTTCTACTACCAATTTTACCATCACTGTTTTTTTCTCTCTTAACCAAATCCAAGTTTAGAAATAGTAAGTAATTTATCTCTGAGAGAATTTTTTTTTTTTTTCATTTTCCTAGTTTTCACAAAATAATTTCAATGTTTTATCAGATTTCTTAGAACCAACTTTGATATTATTGTCAATAATATAATTAACACATTGTTAGTTATGTTAATTGGACATAAAATTTCAAAAAAAGAGGGGAGGAGGAATCTGTGGTAAGCACTCCAATTTAGGAGTACTTTTAATTCATATTTTTTAATACTTAGTAGCAATTTAATTCAATACTTTTATTCTTTGAAAATTAGAGGTTATCTAAAAGCACTGTTCTAAGGAGAAAACTATCGCCACATTCAAAATATTGCAACATTGTCTATGTATATTTATTTAAAGTAGGAGAATTAATTAAAAAAACTTTATATCAACTGTGAGAATTACTATTGCTGTTAATAAAATTATTCATAATTGTTTCTTAGTGAAGGTATACTTTAAAGATATTTGAAAAATATTTTTCGGCCGATTAATCGGCCCGATTTTACCGATTATTAATAATCGGCAAAGTGGCCGATTATGGTCGATTAATCTGTGCATCCCTAGTATATCTTGTGCACTCAACTTTGACCTTTCTTCAAGATTTCGCAGCATGCTTCGAAAAAAAAAAGCTATTGACCAATATTTTCAAGGACAAGGAAAGGAATGTTTGTTTACTGAATTCAGCGACATTATCAAAAAAACAATTAAACTTTTAACCCAAATTAGTCTTCATTAATGTTTTGGTTTCGGTTCATGTGAAACAGTAGTCATGGTTACGTGGTTTGCGGAAAATAAAGATGGACGACCACATGTTTACTCCCGGATACTGCAGCTTATAGAAACGCATATGAAATGAAAATAAAGATATATGGACCAATCCACGTAAATAATAAGCTTATGGA